>VDFB02021115.1:0-114786 GCA_007258455.2 Sequoia sempervirens | reverse complement strand
TTTTGGAAAGGGAAAATGAAGCAGATATAATGAAACAAAGTCTAATATAAGGCCATGCCCCAAAATTACTGATGGGCACAATAAATCATAGATTTAAGAGCCTAAATGGTGTCGTTGCGTTCCAAAATGTTAGAGATTTAAAACTATAGCATAGATAATTCATTTACTGATATAAAATAATATTGTATACATCCTCGCTACTAAGAAGAGTCATTAGACATGATTTAGGTAAGCAAGCTTGTATTCAACATATATAGAAGTCTTTGAAATGAAATGCTTAAGACAGTATATAGCACAGTTTACAGTTTAATCAAAGCATGAAAAATAGAAAGGCCGAACAATTGGCACAGTCTTACAGTTTCTTGCAAATAAAAATAGTAAAAGAGGCCTGGTATCTTTTGCTAAAACTAGCGTGTTTTTCTCAAAAATCTTGGACCATCTCTCATCGACAGAGAGAGTATATATAGCAGGAAACAAAACCTCCCACCACCTTGGAGAATTGTAACATAAAAGATTCTGCAATCCCCTGCAATGATGCCTGAATCAGAAGATTCCCAAGGCCGTTACAATGGCATCGAGCTAGAACACAGCATCCGGTCATCCCAGGTGCAGGTGCATCCCTTGTAATGATGGCAGAGGTCCCAGCCAGGGTCAAGGTGACAAGTGTCATCCACCGCTGTAAATGACCATGACGAGTGGTACCCAATAGCATTATCTCCTTCAGCCAGCCCATCGCTCGCTCCACAGATTAGTCGCAAGGCACGTGGCAGCCTTTCACTACCCGCACAAAACTTTCTCCCATCGTTGCCAAGAGATTGCGAAGATGCAACACATGTCCAATGGGCATATATCCTTATCGCAGCGGAGGGAAAGTTCAATTAGCTCGTCATCAAGGACACATGGCAGCCTTTCGCTGTGCGTGGTTGTTTATTTCATCCCCGCATGAAAAACCTGCGATCTGTTGCGATGTACCATGATGTAGGACCCTTTGACACTTTTCAGAAATGATAGCTCCATGGAAGCACTCCGCAACCCGAAGAGTCTTAAGGAAATAAGAAATAAAAACCTCCTGCTAGTGTGACATGTAGACGCTTCCAAATCCAACTCCCTCAGATCCGAAAAAGAAAGCCTCCACCGGGTTTTAGAAGAGCATGTACACGTATGGTGATGAAAAACTTGATGGAAAAACTCTAATGGGGAAACTCTAGCGATGTATAGATTCCGGGCACATACAATACAAAAAAAGAAACCCAAAGGGAGCTTGTCTCTCAAATATTTATTTTAACAGCTACTAAGATTAATTCAAATAGTTTCATTGTATTTGGGTCTTGTTCTTCCTCATCCAACTCTTTGGGTGTTATGTCTTGTACAAACTCATCTATGTTTGGATTGTTGCTAAGACTTAGTGGGGGTGGTGCCTTGAGACTCCTTGGATCATGCATGTTTTGGTTTTCATTGTTTTTTTCTTGAAATAGATTCATGAATATATTTTTCATGTTTGGATTGAGATTTTTCATTTTGTTCTTGAGTTGAGACCTCATTTGTACTAGCATAAAAGAGATAATATGACCACCTAATTTTGGGTGAGATATTTTGGGTGAACATTTTTTTTCAAATTGGATTTGGAAAGAGACACACTAAGTATATTTTAAACCAAATCTTTGACATGGATGCTTGATAAGTGGATATAGGATATGAAACCTAAATACAACAAAATTTAAATAGATCTCATCTTTTATTTGGTTTTGATGATAATCCTTGCTTGTCCTAGACTAATCAGTCCAAGCGAAGGAAGATGATATGGAACTTATAAACTTAGGGGTAGATTGATAACCACTAAGGAAACTTATTCATAGATATTGATACTAATTTAATAACTTACTTGAGAATGATAACTTTTCAAACAAACGGCTAAAATTGGGGATATTGATAAGATATCTAAAAGAAAATTTTCTAGTTGTGGTTTGATAATGGATGAGTTGGTTTTTTTTGCTACGGGTGATATTTTTTTTCTATTATGGATGAGGTTGGTGTTTAGTTCAAAACTTAATGAAATGTGTTTCTAAAAAAGTCCAAGAGAAAAGGGTGATGTAGGTTTTTTTATTTTTTGTTGTTTTTAGGAGAACTGATTATGCATGTAGGTCTATCTAATGTAATTTTTTTATCCTATACTAACTTTGTGATGGATTTTTTAGAAAAATGGATTTTTCCTATTCTGGAAATTCTAGCTAATAGTCAAAAGTGTTGCACTACCCCAAATAGAAGTGTTGAGATTTTATAAACTCATAGGTCTATGGATAGACACATCATTATTTGATAGACAAATGTGTTGTAACTATATTTTAGATTTTTTAGAGGACTGCTCTAAGAAAAATGCATTGAGTTGCACAAATGCGTTGATTTACAAACAAACACAATTAGAAGAAAAATCAGACATGTCAATATGTAAATAGAAGCATTGAGTTTCAAACAAAAGCAACAAACGATTATAGTAAAATGTGTCAATTTCACACAAAGATAGAACTCGCAATTTTAGACCCAAATCAACCAAGGGTTTCACTTGTGTCTCATGTTTATTCACAATTCTAGCAATGGCGACAACGTATAAAAAAAGGTTACAAGTATTATGAGAATAATAATTTTTTCTCCAAACTAATAAGAAATGATAAGGTTAATGTAGTTCCTAAGAACTCTAATAAATGATTTAAGTCTGAGAAAAGTACTACCAAATCTATAAATATTCTAGCTATAGGGTTTAACCATTTTACTATCATTTTAGTGTTTAAAGGGCAATGTGTTAGAATTGTTGTGGTGCTCACCTTTAAATTACATTTTTGATAAAAATTAAAATCAATGGGCACATAGGATCTTCACAATAATAAACATGGAATGAAATATAACAAGCCACTCCTATAGGGATTAAAGGTATATTTGGTACTATCCATATATCTTGAACAATTATAGAGCTTGGAATAAATTTTTATCTCCTAAGGTATTGAAAACATGTTCTCTTTTTGAAACTAAAGTAAGAAAGAGTGGGGAGATAGAGTTTGGATCAATAGTAGAAAAACAACAATAAATGACTAAAAAAATACTAAAAATTGCATATAAATGACTAAACTTGGTCACATGACCATTAGTAGTTTATTGTCGGTCATTTATAGCGCGGCCAAATTTATGACTAAACCATTTTTAGTCCTTTTTTTGGTCATTTTGATTGATCAATTTGGTAGTATATTTAGTCGTTAATTTAGTCATTGATTTAGTCATTTTAATCATTATTTTTCCGTCAACTGGTCATATATTTAGTCACTGATTTCTGCAATATTTAGTCATTTTAATCATTACTTTTCCGTCAACCGGTCATATGTTTAGTCACTGATTTCTGTCAATTGGTAGTATATTTAGTAGTATATTTAGTCATTTTAATTGACTGTTTTCCATTAATTGGTAGAAAATTTAGTCATAAATTTTTAATTGTCGTCATTTGGTAGTTTATTTAATTTTTTTTGTTCACTGATTTTTGTCAACTAGTAATATATTGATACATTGTTTATTAGTTGCATAATCATTATATTTACTACTAGTTTAGTAGTAAATTTTCATTTATATGATATGAATAATTTATTAAATACCATAAATTGTATAATGCAAAAATAAACATATTATTAAACTTGAATTAAAACATAAAAGAAAATAAAAATATTACATATACGAACAAGCTACAACATGCTAGAGGGGGAGAGGGGGTGTTGATTGGCTCTAATTTTTCTGATCATTTGGTTTTTTGTGACTTAGCTATTTCACCTAGTGGTTTGGAGAGTTAGATGGGTGTTGATGCTAAGTGTTATTTTGTTGTTTGGTTGTTACACACTGATGGTTGCTTAGAAATCTTAGGTAGTTCTTTGGTCTTCCTGGCCAACTGGTTTGTTGTTGCATGGTTGATGCAAGTGATGTCTAAGGGTTCAAGGTCCTTGCCAAAACCTGGTTGTAAAGGTTTTAAGGTCCCTTAGAAACCTTTGGGTTCAAGGTCCCTATAAAAACCTAGTTTTACTGGGTTTTCGATTCCTTTCAAAACCATTTTTTGTAGCTTGGTTTTGCTTCAGGTTTTGGTTGTCTTGTTGATCCTTTGAAGTGATTTTGTTGTTTTGTTGTTGGTTGTTCATTGCTTTTTTCTTTTGGCAACATGATCATCCATGTTCAAGTTTTGAGTCTCGTTAAAACCTATTTGTAAATGGTTTCAGATCCATTCAAAACATGCTAGAAGTTAAAATATTGATTCAACATCATAACTAAAAAAAAGGTAATATGCAATAAAAATATAATGAAATTTTGATGAACTGTAAGTGATATAGGAGCATCTAGTGGTGTAGAGCAATCTTGCATCACCCAAAAGAAAATGGTTTTCCTTAATTTCTTTAGTTGTTTTGAGTCCCATGAAGGCACTTAAGGGGTGTAAGATAGTTAGAATTTAGAAAAGGAAAAAAATGGTCACTTACTATTTTTAGTAATTCAGCCTAAACAGGCTCATATGGACTTGAAAATTTACCCCAAGGAGAAAAACTGAAAACCATTTCCAGTCATGAAAGAATCATCTCAATAACCTACATGGTTTTGGAGATATTAGTGATTTCATCCCAAGAAATTTCTCCAATGCAGCTTCAAATTCAGATATGAACACCTTAGAGGCCTTAAAACAGCTCAAAAAGTGGTCGAACTGATCTTCATTGGGTTCGGTGTTGTAGATCTCTTTGAGACCTTTCCAATAGTATGTTCTAATAGAAAATCAGACACCTGAATTAAAAGTTATGTCCCCACGAAGTTACCCCACTAAAAAGTGAATTTCATTAAAATTTCTTCCTAGGCAAGAAATCGAATGACGAGACTTTTGGTGCCAAAACAAAAGGGAAAGTTACACTTTCTAGAACATTCTAGGGTGGCTATTGGGGTAAAATAAAAAGGGTTAAGAGGGGGTTGTAGGTGGTGGCTCCATTAGTGTGGATTGTGGCTCTGAATAATATATTTTATTCTCAGAGTTGATTTTGGTGTAATGAATCAAGCCCATGAGGTTGTAGCATGTAAGTTTTGAATCTCTAATTTCATTTTCCAAAAATAATTGAAAGTGAGTTATTTTTTTGTCTCACATCTTCTGTGTTGGTATCTATTATTGTGATTTGTGTTTGTTTTAGGCTGTGTGGCCCTCATCAAGTTGTATCAAAGTAGATTTTCTTGAGTGTGTAAACAGATCATCGAATGTGAGGTAGTTTGCACCAGGACTTGTGGTTGTGGGTTTTTACGAAAAGTGATCAGAATGCCTTTGCGAAGAAACCATGGTGGTGGACGAAATTTTATTGTACTAGAAGAGGGTTTTAGATCCCTACAAAGACAATTTCAAGCATTGCAATAGGAGTTGTGCCAAGGGTTTGAGCTAAGAAGAGGAGATCAAAGTGAAGATGAAGTTGAAAATGAGGAATAGTTTGAAGAAGAACAAGAAGCAGAAGATCCAGAGCAAGTCAAATTATTTAAGGCCTCTCTAAGATTGGGAAAAGGCCAAAGATTGATGTTTCTATATTTTTTTGGAAATATTAACCTAGAAGAGTTGATTGATTGGATCAACAATATAGAGGAATACTTTGAGTATGAGGAGGTGGAAGATCCTAAGAGGGTCAAAATTTCAAATACCAAGCTCAAGGGTCATGCAAATATTTGGTGGAAAGAGGTACAACTAGAAAGGAATTGAAGAGGAAAAGACAAAATAACTAGATGGGACCGGATGGTAGACATATTAAAGAGACAGTTTAATCCTATGGACTACGAGCTAGATTTGTTGAAAAAGATGCAAGGGTTGAAACAAGCAGGAAATTTTTTCAAGGAGTATACAAAAGAATTCTACCATGTCCTAATTAGAATAGGTCATTCTAAGGCCAATAAGGAGAAAGTTTCCCATTACACAAATGGGTTGAAGTTGAGTATTCAAGAAGAGTTTGGTCCGGTAAGAATGTCTACCATTGAAGATGCATATCAATTTACTTTGAAGGTAGAATAAAATTTGAATAGAAGGTTTGAAAGCAACCAAAGAGGTGGAGGTCATGGTGGAAATACTAGTGGACAGTCATATGGAGGTCAGAATGAAGATAAAAAGAAGGGTGAAGGCTCTAGTAGCAGCCAGAACCAGAAGGGAGATAACACCTACCATCCTCGTGATGGAGACCAAAGAGGAAGAGGGAGATTTGGACGAGGAATGGGAAGAGGAGGCTTTCATGGAACCTGTTTCTAGTGTGTAGAAGGGCATAGAGTCTATGAGTGTCCCCAACATCAAGGAAGGAAAAATAGAAGACCTGAGGGTAATGCATGAGTTGCACATGTAGATGAAGATGTTGATTCTTCACATTCTGAGGATGTAGAAGGAGGAGAGGTTCTTGTTACTAGAAGATCCTTGCTGAATGAGGAGAAAGAACCAACTCAAAGGAAGAATTTGTTTCACACCAGATATAAGAGTGAAGGTAAGGTTTGCAATGTTATTATTCATGGAGGTAGTATTGTTAACCTTGTTTCAAAAGAGACGGTTAGTAATTTGTGGTTGGAGAGAAGAAGGCATCAAAATCCATATCGTATTACTCAGTTACAAAAGGATCATAAAGCTTTGGTAAATGAACAATGTCTGGTAAAGTTCAATATTGGAAATTACCATGATGAGCTGTTCTATGATATTATGCCTATGGATGTTTCTCATATTTTGTTAGGTAGACCATGGCAGTTTGATCAGCGAGTAGTATAGGATGGACATACCTACACTTATTCTTTGACAAAGGATGGAGTTCGTCATAAGTTGAAGCCCTTGAAAGAGGCAAAGGAAAAGGTATGCAGTAGTGCAAGAATTTTTTTTGGTTGATGGAAGAAAGTTCCTAGAAGGTATGAGGCATGAGCATACGTGTTTTGCATTGATTCCTAGAATTGATAAAGAAGATACTAATGAGGTACCTATAGAGGTTTCAAATATGTGGAATGAGTTTCAATATATTGTTTTTGATAACGTACTTGAAGGTTTGCCTCCAATAAGAAAGATTAGTCATCAGATGAACCTGATTCTTAGAGTCAGGTTTATGAATAAGGGAACTCATCATATGACTCTAGCAGAGAGTGAAGAGTTGAACAAACAAGTGAAAGAGTTTTGGTAGGGATTGATCAGAGAGAGTTTGATTCCTTGTGCAACACCTGCAATACTAGCACCAAAGAAGGATGTGAAATGGCAGATGTGTACACATTCTAGAGCCATCAACAAGATCACCATCAAGTATATGTTTCCCTTGTCAAGAACGAATGACATTATGGATAGTTTGAGTGGAACTAAGTACTTCACGAAGATAGATTTGAAGAGTGGATATCACTATATCTATATTAGAGAAGGAGATGAATGGAAGATATCCTTCAAAACTAGCAAGGGATTGTACGAGTGGTTAGTCATGCCTTTTGGGCTAACCAATGCACCGAGCACATTTATGCGGATTATAAATGAGGTCTTGAAAGAATTTTTAGGAATTTTTTTAATTATTTATTTAGATGATATTTTGATTTTCAATAAGACATTGGAACAGTGCTTGATGCATATCCAAAGAGTTTTTGAGAAGTTAAGAGAGGAGAAGTTGTTGATTAATTTGAAGAAATGTAGTTTTGTGAAGAGGGAATTGGTGTATTTGGAATTTTTTGTCTTAGTAGAGGGTCTTAAAATGGATCCTTGAGAGAAGTTGAGAGCTATCATTGAATGTCCTTTCATGAGGTGTGTTATAGAGGTAAGATAACTTCATGTTCTAGCAAGTTTTTATAGAAAGTTTATTAAGAATTTTAGTAGTATTTATGCACCTCCTATTGAAGCAATGAGAGGAGATAGAAAGGATTTTAAATGGATTGTAGGAGCAGCAAAGAGTTTTGATATGTTGAAGAAGAAAGTCATAGAGAAACCTATTTTGGCACTTCCAGATTTCAATAAGGTCTTTCAGGTAGATTGTGATGCTAGTAGCATTGCCATAGGAGTTGTTTTGAGTAAAGAAGGTAAGTTTGTTTCCTATTTTAGTGAGAAGTAGAATGATGCTAACAAGAAATATTCTATCTATGATCAAGATTTTTATGCTATATTTTAGGCTTTGAAGAAATGGAGACACTATTTGTTTCCAAAAGAATTTTTTTTATATACTGATCACCAAGCTTTATAGTATCTCAATAATCAAGGAAAGCTAAATCAAAGGCACTTAAATTGGGTTGAGTTTTTGCAAAGTTATACCTTTTTTTGAAACACGGGAGTGGAAGGTCAAATAGAGTTGCATATGCCTTAAGTAGAAGGCAAAATTTTTTGATAGAGATGAATATAGAGGTTGTTGGGTTCAATGAACTCAAGATTTTGTATCCTGAAGATCCAAACTCTACATAAGCTTGGAAGGCTTGTTTGGAACCTATTAGTTTGGATAGGATAAGATGGTTGTATTTCTTAATCCAATACGAGATGTTGTTTAGAGGAAGCCAATTATGTATTCCAAGGATTTCTATGTGAGAGAATCTAATCAAGGAGAAGTATAGTGGAGGATTTCCTTGACATATGAATCAAGATAAGACCATTGCTCTTGTTAGTGAGAGTTATTACTAGCCACAGTTACAACAAGATGTGAAGAATTTTGTGGAGAATTGTAGAGTTTGTTAGATAGAAAAAGGAACAAATCAAAATACTAGATTTTATCAGCCATTACATGTACCTAAGAGGCCATGGGAGGCTATTAGCATGGATTTTGTTCTTGGCTTGCCAAGGACACAAAGAGGGAATGATTCCATATTTGTGGTGGTGGATGGATTTTTGAAGATGACACATTTCATTCCATGTCATAAGACCAGTGATGTTGTTCATATTGCAAAGTTGTTTTTAGAGAGGTAGTGAGACTACATGGTCTACCAAAGAGTATAGTTTTAGACAGAGATACCAAATTTGTTGGTTATTTCTAGAGAAAATTATGGAAGAAGTTGAAGATAGATTTTAAGTTTAGTTCTGTACACCATCCATAAACTGATGAAAAAATAGAGGTGGTGAATAGGAGTTTGGGAAACCTGCTAAGATTCTTAGTAATAGATAAGCCCAAAGGATGGGATTTGATTATTCCATAGACAAAATTTTCTTACAACAATTTTGTCAATAAGAGAAGTGGTAAATCACCATTCCAGATTGTGTATGGGAGTAGTACAAGAACTACTTCTAAACTAAGAAATATGGATAAGGGGGTGAAGAGTAGTGTTGAGGCTAAAGATTTTGTTGAGCACCTGAAGAATTTGCACTAAGAGGTGAAGAAACATATCAATAAGATGAACTCACAATACAAGGCTAAGACAGATCAAAAAAGGAGGTATAAGGAGTTCCAGGTAGGAGATGAAGTCGTGGTTCATTTGAAAAATAAGAGGTTTCAAGTTGATACATACACCAAGTTAAAGATGAAGAAGTTTGGACCATGCAAAATCTTGAAGAAGCATGATTTAGGAAATGCATATGAGGTAGAGTTGCCTGATGGAATTCATATTTTACCTGTTGAAATGCACAAGATAACTAAGAGGGGGGGTGAATCAGTTGTCACTAATCACATTCATAAATCTCAAACAATCATTAACTCCACATCCATTGTAATATGTTATTAAGTATGAGCATGAAGTACAAATAACATAAAGAAATATCAATACAAGAAACACTAGATTTGTGTGGAAAAGCCAATAAGGAAAAAACCAAGGTGAGGATTAACTCACACTATATAGTAATTGAAAAATTGATTACAAGAGGCTCACTTCCAAAGGGCTCACTGCCCAAGATAGGACTCGCTATTTGAATAGGACTCACTATCCAATAGGGAGGCTCACTATGTATAGATACAAAAAGATAGAAATAATAAAGTTACACAGAGAACACTTTCTCAATGCAAAAGAAGATCCACCACAACAACTTCCACACATCTGTAGCCTTGATCAGAGAATTGTAGGCATCATCAACTCACTACTTTCCAGAGTCTAACACATTAAATTACTGCTACCTCAATTCACTTTCGCACTCTCTTGCTTCTCACACTTTTGTCTTCTCACAATCCTCAACATCTCAACTTTTATTTATACCTTTAACCTTAGAAACATTCTCCAAGGTCGGAAACACATTCTTCATTTTACAAATTTAAATTAGGTCAGAAACTCAACATTCTCACGATGGAAGACAATGAGAGAAAACCAAACCAACACTTAATCAAGACCCAAAACAACATCTCGAATCAATCACATGCTTCCTCAATTGACACTTATCCTTCACATGACGTGTAAACACCAGGTCGGCCAAACCTAATGAAAACACTAATGAACTTTAAATTACATGCGTCCACAACAAGAAGATAACATGAAAACCACATAACACACTCCAGCATACACTAGAACACATCTCAAATGCCTTCAAATTCGCCAACAGCAATTGCAACAACCTTTATACATCAAACAATTTCCATTAGTCTATCCGGACTGCACAAACACACATAGTAACTCTAAAACTTGTCTTCCAAAGAACCAAACCATGCACACCTTTAGTAGAACATAGATAACATCATTACAAACCATCTTCCAAATCTGCATGACCTAAAACAAACTAGTGGAGGACTGCAGAGCAGATACATTTCTCCTAGTCCACAAACAAACAACTCTACCAGACCAGTTCACACACTGATGAACACAACTTTCATACTACATCAAACCAAAAGCTATAATCTAGAATATATCACCCAAGGATTCCCATAAACAACACTTTAGATCTTCAAAAGCATAGGATCAACACATAATAAATTCAGAGCACAAACCGGACCACATTCTAAACACACACAATTCTAACTTCACTATTTATTAATTTTATCAAAATCACTTGGTAACTCATCATATCAGCACACCTACAACACCATAAAGATAGCTCCATGTACTCACAACATCTCAATAGTATCTCAACAATGTATGCACCACTTGCAATCACTTATTTCCTTTCTCTACAACAACCTATACTGTGTTGACATCAATGACAACATTAATGACAAAACCACCAAACTCATTCATACTTGCAACAATCTCCCACTTTGTCATTGATGGAAACACATGAAACTCACTCCCCTTTTACATCAATGGCAAAGAACATAATTCTAATCACTTCCCCTTAGGAGTTCACCCACATATCTCATACTACAATAATGATACTTCCTAGTCCCCCTAAGGAGTAGAAACCAATCATCAGTCCATACAAATGAAGAATTTTTAGATCCACTAGAATAATGCACCTTTATGTGCACCTAGTTCATAGAAGGAGGGGAAGTAACCCCCAACTTCTCCCTTAGATAATCAAAAGTATCCTTCAAAAGATCGTTAGTAAATATATCTATAATTTGATCCTTTGTAGGCACATACTCCAGCCTTACTTCATTCTCCAACACCTTATCTCTCAAGAAATTATATCCGATAGATATATGCTTTGTCCTTGAATGCATTACTAGATTCTTTGAAATATTTATTACACTTGTATTATCATAGAAGATAGGGATAGGCTCATCACACATCACTCCTATGTCCTTCAATGTGTGCTTCATCCAGAAAACCTATGTGCAACAAGATGTTGTAGCAATGTACTTAGCCTTTGCAGTGGATAACAAAACTGAATTTTTTTTATTGCTTAGCCATGAAACCAATCTTCCTCTAAGAAAGAATGCACCACCACTTGTTCTCTTCTGATCATCTACACAACCAGTCCAATCTACATTAGTGTAAGCACTTAAAGTGAAATCAGTACCCCTAGGATACCACAAACCATAATCTGAAGTGTCTTTTAGATATTTGAATATCCTTTTTATAGTTGTAACATGTGCTTCTTTAGGTTCTTCTTGAAATTCAGCAAACAAACATACTACATGCATGATATCTGATCTAGTAGTAGTAAGATATAACTATCCACCAATCATAGATCTATACATGATTTGATCAACTTTAGGAGAATCGTCATCTTTACTCAGTTTGCATCCAGTCACCATAGGGGTACAAACCGGTTTGGAGTCATCCATTCCAAACTTCTTCAACAACTCTTTAACTTACTTTGATTGTGAAATGAAAATGCCTTTATCAATTTGATTCACATGAAGTCCAAGAAAGAAATTCAACTCACCAATCATAGACATTTCAAACTCTTTTTGCATCTCCTTTGAAAATCTCATGCACATACCTTCATTTCCTCCAAAGATGATATCATCAACATACACAACCACTATCAACATTTTGTTTCCTTCAACCTTGAAATAGAGATTATTGTCTGTGGAGCCTTTGTTGAACCTTTGATGTGTCAAATACATGTCCAACCTTGCATACCATGCTCTGGGAGCCTGTTTAAGTCCATACAATTCCTTTTTCAATTTATAGACCATGTCTGGTTTATCTTATAACTGAAATCCCTCTGGTTGTTCCATGTACACCTCTTCTTCTAGTTCTCCATTCAGGAATGTAGATTTAACATCCACCTGATATACCTTGAAATCTTTGTGAGCAGAAAATGCCAAAAACATCTGAATAACTTCCATTCTTGCAACCGAGGAAAATGTCTCCTCAAAGTCTATTTCTTCAACTTGTGAATAACCTTTTCACACAATCCTTGCTTTATTTCTTACAACTTCACCATTCTCATTCAACTTATTCATGAACACCCACTTTGTACTAATTACATTATTGTTTACCGATCTAGGAACCAATTCCCATGTCTGATTTTTCTCTATTTGCTGCAATTCCTCTTTCATTGCTCTAACCCAAATCTCATCTTTGCATGCTTCACATGCTGATTAGGTTCTATTTTAGAAAGTAAACATAGATTTACCTTAGCTGCTACCACTTTACTTCTAGTCATTACACCTCCATTTTTCTCTCCAATTTTCTGTTCTTCGGGATGATTCTTTTGTACATATTTTGGCGTCTTAGGAACAAGTTTTGGAGCTTCTTCTTCTTCAATATGTTCTTCTTTGTCCTTATTCTCTTCTTGTACTTTTCTGCAAATAGGATCATCCGGTTCAACTTCACTTATTTCAACTAATCCATGTTTATCTTCATCAACTTTCACATTTGTACTCTTAACAATCTTTCCCAACCTTTTATTGAAGCATCTATAAGCTTTGCTATTAGTTGAGTATCCATGGAAAATACCTTCATCACATCTTGCATCAAACTTCCCTAGGTTCTCATCATCTCTTTAATATAACATCTGCTTCCAAACACCTTAAAGTACTTAATAGTAGGAATCTTGCTAGTCCATTGTTCATAAGGGATCTTTGTGTTGTTACCTTTGATCTGAACTCTATTAAGAATTTAGATATTATTATGGATTGCTTCTCTCTGGTATACGTCAAGTAAATTTTTTGCTTTCATCAAATTCCTTGCAGCATCTTGAACAATCTATTTCTTTCTCTCAACAACTCCATTTTGTTGGAGTTCTAGAAGCAAAAAAAATGTCTCTTTATACCATGCTCTTCACAAAATGTATTAAACTCACTGGAGGTAAATTCTCCACCTCTACTAGACCTTAAATATTTTATTTTCAGGTTCACTTCATTCTCCACCATAGCCTTTAACACTTTGAATCTATGTAGAGCTTGAGCTTTCTCCCTAAGAAAAGTAACCCATGTCATTCTAGAATAATCATCAATAAGGAGCATGAAATACATGTCACCATTAAGACTTTCTATTCTTGTGGGACCACAAAGGTCTATATGAACCAATTCTAGCATTCCAGTAGTTGATTGCTCTTTTCCTTTAAAGTTGCATCTTGTTTGTTTTCCCAACTAACAACTTTTGTAAACAGTATTAGTAGGCTTTGTGATTTTAGGAAGATCCCAAACAACTTCTCTTGAACTAATCCTGATCAAATTGTCAAAGTTTACATGTCCCATCCTCTAGTGCCATAGTCAAATTTCATTAACTTGAGATACAAGGCACTAACCATCAACAACCTTAAGCTGATAAATGTTTCCATGTGTTCTTCTTCCTACAGCTACCACAGTTTCAAACCCTTTTCTGATCTCACAAGTATTATCCTAAAACACAAGATTAAATCCTTTGCTACACATTTGTCCAACAATCAAGGGATTATGCCTTAAGCCTTTAACATAATAGACATCATCCATACAATTTTTTCCATCAAAACTAATTGTTACTTTCCCAACAATAATTGTACCAAAATCATCTCCAAACATGACTAATCCACCATCATACTTTTCAAGTTTAGTGAACTTCCTTTTATCTCCTGTCATGTGGTTTGAGTAGCCACTGTCAATCACCCAATATTCTTCATCTTGTCTAGCATGAAATGCAATAACCAAAGTACCTTCCATCTCTTCCTTCTTGTTCTTTGGACCACTTTCCCTTGCACATCTTCCATGGTTAGTAGAAACCGATTTATTCTCTAGGCTAAAAACAAGCATTCATCATTGTCACCCTCAAAATCAGATTCGTCATAAAAAATTCTAGCATCTTCTCTAACATAATACTATTTCTTGAACTTCTTGTCCTTTTTGTCTTTATTGTCTCTACTTTTATTGTGAATGGCTCTATTTGGAAATCTTGAAGCATAGTGACCAATATTTCCACAACTGAAACATTTAAAAGGTAACATACCTTTGTACTTACCAATACCTTTCTTCAACTTCCTTGTAAAATTTTCTTCCAACTCCTCTGAATTATCACCATCTGGATCATCTTGTATCTTAGTGGCTTTGAAAGTTGATTTTGTTTTCTCCTTTTCTTTTCCAAATTTACTCATTTCAAATGCAGTCAAGGTGCCAAATAACAATTTTTTAGTAAATTTCTTAGGTTCATAAACTTCTTCAATAGTTGAGACCTTATCACTATAACTCTCTGGTAAAGTAATTAGAATCTTCTCCATTACATCTTCATCTGTCAAAGTACCACCTTAATTTTTTACTTCATTCACTGCAATGTCAACCCTCTCAAAATAGCTTGCAATATCTTCACCTTCTTCCATTTTCAAGTTCTCATATCTGCACTTAGTTGTTAGCTTCTTTGACAATTTGACTCTATCATTTCCTTCATAGATATCTTCCAAATTTTTCCAAACTTCATAAGAAGTGACCAAAGAAATAACTTTTGTCAACTCATGCTTAGATAAACCACTATAGATTGCATACCTTGGTTTTTCATTTTCTTCATAGGAAAAAATCTCATCTGCAAAAGAAGGACCACTTGCTGGTGCAACTTATTTTGTCTCAACAGCTTTCCAAGTCTTATAACCAAGACAGATCAAGTAACCTCTCATCTACACTTTTTAGAAACTGTAATCAGATCCATCAAACATAGGGATTGTCAATTTGTGTGGCGCCATCAGATCTACCTCAAGTGGTTAAGCTCTTCCCCAAGGAACCAAAGATTTGATTCCAATTGTTGAAATGCACAAGAAAACTGAGAGGGGGGGTGAATCAGTTGTCACCAATCACATTCACAAATCTCAAACAATCATTAACTCCGCATCCACTTTAATCTGTTATTAAGTATGAGCATGAAGTACAAATAATAGAAAGCAATATCAACACAAGAAAAACCAGATTTACATGGAAAACCCAATAATGAAAAAACCATAGTGAGGATTAACTCACACTATAAAGTAATTGCAAAACCAATTATAAGAGGCTCACTGCCCAAGATATGGCTCACTGTCCGGATAGGACACACTGTCCAATAGGGAGGATCATTACCTACATATACAAAAAGATAGAAATAAGAATTTTACATAGAGAAAACTTTCTCAATGCAATAGAATATCCACCACAACAACTTCCACACATTCGTAGCCTTGATCAAAGAATTGTAGACACCATCAGCTCACTGCTTTCTAGAGTCTAACACATTAAATTACTGCTACCTCAATTCACTTTCACACACTTTTACTTCTCACACTTGTGTCTTCTCACAATCCTCAACATCTCAGCTTGTATTTATACCATCTTCAACCTTAGAAACATTCTCCAAGGTCAGCTACACATTCTTTATTTTACAAATTCAAATTAGGTTGGAAAATCAACATTCCCGCAGTTGAAGAGAGTGAGAGTGGACCAAACCAACACTTAAACAAGACCCAAAACAACATCTCGGATCAATCACATGCTTCCTCAATTGACACTTATTCTTTGCATGACGTGTAAACACTAGGTCGTCCAAACCTAATGAGAACACTAATGAACTTTAAAGTACACACTTTCACAACAAGAAGATAACATGTGAACCACATAACATGCTTCACCATACACTAGAACACATCTTAGATGCCTTCAAATTCATCTATGGTAATTGCAACAACCTTTATATACCAAACACTTTCCATTAGTCCATCTGAACTATATAGACACACACAGTAACTCTAAAACTTGTCTTCTGAAGTACAAAACCATGAACACCTTTGATAGAACACATATAACACCATTACAAACTATATTCTAGATCCGAAAGACCTAAAACAAACCAGGAGGACTATGGAGCAAATACATTTCTCCTAATCCACAAACAAACAACTCTGTCAGACCAATTCACACACCAGTGAACACAACTTTCACACTACATCAAACCAGAAGCTATAATCCAGAATATATCACCCAAGGACACACATAAACAACACTTAAGATTTGCACAAGTATAGGATAAACATAAAAAGAAATGTGGAGCACAAACCGGAGCACATTTTGAACACACACACAATTCTGACTTCACTATTTATTAATTTTCTCAAAAGCACTTGGTAACTCATCATATCAACACACCTGCAACACAATAAAGATAGCTCCATGTACTCACAACATCTCAACAATATCTCAACTATGAATGAACCACCTCCAATCACTTGTTTCCTTTCTCTGCAACAACCTATACTGTGTTGAAATCAATGACAACATTAATGACAACACCACCAAACTCATTCATACTTGCAACATCACATGTGTTTAACATCTCAGATTTAACAAAATATCATGAAGGAGGAATTGATGAAGAAATAATGCAAGAATGGTGGAATATTCCAGCACCTACTTCAGAAAAGGAGGAGATAGAAGAAATTTTGGATAGTTGTGTGGGTAGAAGCATAATAAATAGGTAGTATGCATAGTACATGGTGAAATGGAGAGGAAGGTCTACTGAAGATTCATCATGGTTGTCTGAGGTTGAGGTTAACCATCTTGGTTTCCCTCTAACTCCTAAGAAGTGACAGGGTCACTTTTTCAAATTACCCTAGGTGTCTGATGTAGGAGCATCCAATGGTGTAGGGAAATCTTGCATCACCCAAAAAAATATTTTTTTCCTTAATTTCTTTAGTTTTTTAGTCCCATGATGGAACTTAAGGGGTGTAAGATAGTTAGAAGTCTTACTATTTTTAGTGATTCAGCCTAAATGGGCTTGTATGGACCTAAAAACTTACCCCATGGAGCAGAACTGAAAAATATTTATGGTCACAAAAGAATCATCTCAATACCCTACACAATTTGGGAGATATTAAAGTTTTCATCCCAAGAAATTTCTACAATGCAGCTTCAAATTAATCTATGAAAACCTTAGAGGCCCTGAAACAGCTTGAAAAGTGGATGAACCAATCTTCGATGGGTTTGGTTGTAGGTCTCTTTAAGATATTTCCAACGATATGCTATAATAGTAAATCAAACACCCGGATCAAAATTTATGGTCCCACAAAGTTGCCCCACTAAAAAGTGAATTTCATTAAAATTTCTTCCTAGGCAAAAAATCAAACAATGGGACTTTTGGTGCCAAAACAAAAAGGAAAGTTACACTTTCTAGAACATTCTAGGGTGGTTATTGGGGTAAAATAAAAAGGGTTAAGTGGGGGTTGTAGGTGGTGGCTCCATTAGTGTAGATTGTGGCTCCGAATAATATATTTTATTTTTAGAGTTGATTTTGGTGTAATGAATCAAGCCCATGAGGTTGTAGCATGTAAGTTTTAAATCTATAATTTCATTTTTTGAAAATAATTGAAAGTGAGTTATTTTTTTGTCTCGCACCTTCTATGTCGGTATCTATTGTTGTGATTTGTGTGGGTTTTGAGTGGTGTGACCCTCATCAGTAAGATGTTCATATATATAATCAAAAATTTCAAACTCTAAGAGTTTCCAACTCTTGCAAATACACCATGATAAAAATCCCTGAACAACACATTCAAACTACTATATAATTTAGTGGGCCAAACTGTCTAACATAAGAATGAGGTGGTAACAATTCTACAGCTAGGAATCAAGAATTTTTTTGCAACATTTCTATTGTAGGGCTATAAAAGTTGTCTAACCTATTAATGTAGTCCATTACATGCAACTTATCAGCCTTAATGGCTGTTAGGATGAGAAGATTTTATAGATTAGAATTTCCACTAAAAGAAAAAATTTGTAGAACAATCTTCTCTAGAAGTTCAATCAACTCATGTGGTAGATCAACATTCATAAATTCTTTCACTATCACAAATACCTTATCTAGATTTTTTCTTTCAAGTAAAGCAGTTGATACAACTTGATCAATAAGTTGTCTCTATAAAGGAATTTTTGGGTTAAGAACTTTTTCCCAAAGGTTAGGTTCCATCCACTCAACAACATACCTAAAACAAAATGTAACATACTTATTGGTTAAAACCATGATCCTTAGTTGAGATAAAACTATATGCATATAACAGAAGCTCAAAGTCCTTCAAAATATACCTTTCTTGGAGCTTAAATAGATCATTTTTATTGGTAACACTAATAAGCTCTTCATCACATTGACCCTACCTATATGCAACAAATTCCAAAGTTGGATCCCTTTTCTCATAGTATTTACCCACCCTCCAAGAATCATAGTAGGGATTTGTAGTGAGGAAGTTCTTTGGATTATTATTTGTATCAATAATGATTTTACCCAATTCATTGTGTACATGTACATCATGACTTCCTTCACTCACAAGATGCTCTAAAAATTATGTCAACAATCGAAGTCGATTCCTAGAATAAATAAAGACAAAACAATAATTGTTAGCTTAATATTAACCTTATGAAAATTGAAAAATAGCTTTGGATATTTTATACATTACCTTTTTCTTGCATTCTTCAACAAGTGGTTCAACAAGAAGGAGAGAACAAACAGAAAGAATAAGACCTTTGATGAAGTCCTCAGGACAATCATCATCAAGCAGCTGACCAACAACTAAAGGAGCATTGCTTGTATTTACTTGATCAAAAATCAAAAAAGAGTAAACAATTTAGTCCTTTAAATGCATGTGTGGAACCCACACAATAAAAATGATAAAGGCTGATATTGTAACCAATATCTATTACATTAGCCCTTTTTTCCAAAAAATAAGAATGTCATTTAAGTTTATATTAGTTATCCACTATTAAAAAGACATGGTACCAACAATAAATTTCACCTGGAATGCATAAAATATTTTGGTACACATGGCAGTCTTTCAGACATTATTAGTAACATCATAAATATGGTCTATTTATAGAACTCTTTTTAGAAACTAAAGATCTCTTAAATGAGTGACCTGCAACTTGAAGATATATAAGGTTTAATCTGGCACAAAACATGGAGGAAAAAAGAAGTGTTCAATATGAGGACCTACCTTTTGCACATAACCTTCAATGTGTCACAACATATTGTTTGAATATAAGTAATGGGTAAGATCTAGTACAAATCTAAACCAATCACAAACATTTATCAATGGATGAGCATCTAGAAGTCTTGCTTCCAAAAGAAAGTTATTTGTCTTTTAAGCATCATAGAAGTTTGAATCTATGGTTACACATTCCACCTCCTTGATTTATCTAGTTTTGGTTGCTACTTCAATGTATTTGAAGTGAATGTTGGGATCCCCATTGCCAATGGCATTGAAAATATAGTTTACCATATAAGTACAAGGTTCCCAAGCTACTACAAAATTACCTCCTTAAATAGATCAATGAATATCAGTGACAAAATGATATGAGTGACAATCCAAAGTCAAATCACCTGGAGCTCAAATATGCACCCAAGAAGAAATATAGCCCTTTATAAGACTTGAACTGTTCAAACAACTTGATGCATGAATCTACACCCAATTGTTCAAAATATTCCTTGGTAGCTTGTGTGACATGAAAGAATTTAACATAAAAAATAAGAGAGCTATTTTCAATGTCATCTAGAGCCAACATTATTAATTTGAAATAAATAAAAGGTGCACGATTTTTACCTAGACAATTATTTGGAGATTTCCCCTCAGGTTGACAAGAAGGAGATCTTTCATGCACTCCAATGCCCACTCTCTAGAAAGGGTCCCAAAGAACTCATCAAGTGCCTGAGAAATACTATAATCAATAAGGGAATTGGTAGTTTCTATTCAATTTCAAGAGCACATCATGTTTCACAACCTATGGCTTGATAGCATGGGTGTTGACAATGACATGTTTAATATCGGGCAACGCTATATAATGTTGTACCCAAAATTTACAATATTAGTAATCAAAAAATATTTCCTGAGATACCATTTGACATAAGGAAATATGTAGCAAATTTAAAGATTTCTACAACAATTAACATAGACAATGCTTTATACTCAACATCAGATCTAAGTTAAAGCCTAAATGCATCTCAATGAATCACCTACCTGAAGCGCACACATATATAAACCAGCTTTCTCACACAATTGTGCAATACGAGGACGATCATAGTGACTAAAAATTCCATTTGCAAAGATTGCATCAACAACATTGGAGAAAGTGACCAAATTAATCTCAAGAACCTGTAGAACAAATAAAATCAATAAAGCTAAAATCACAATAATTTCTACAATCAACAATGTATAAATAGTTCATTTTCACTCTTTCCAAACATTTCATGTAAGCATGCTTTAAACTACGTTTAAGAAAATTTAAAAGCTAGTTGCTTCATGATCATATTAAAAACTTGCCTTAGTTTGAAGATGTGCATAATCTAGAAAATTAGGCTTCAAAACATCCAACAAAAAGGATGTTGCTCCGCAGATCAGGTTACACTGCATATAGATTTACATATGAAATAAAAATATAGTAAGTTATATTGAAAAATGATTATACTTCAACATAAGAAGTTTTACCTATGTTTATTTTGGCTATAGAATATCTAGACAATATTCTAAATTAGATTTACCAACAAAACAACCTTTGACAATATGTACCAAATTATATTATATGAATAATTTATTAAATACCATAAATTGTATAATGCAGTAATAAACATATTATTAAACTTGAATTAAAACATAACAACAAATAAAAATAGTACATATACGAACAAGCTATAGCATGCTAGAAGTTAAAAGATTGATTCAACATCATCATAAATAAAAAAGGTAATCTACAGTAAAAAAAATATAATGCAATTTTGATGAACTGTAAGATGTTCATATATATATATATATATATAATCAAAAATTTCAAATTCTAAGAGTTTACAACTCTTGCAAATACACCATGATAAAAATCCCTAAACAACACATTCAAACTACAACATAAAGTAGTGGGCCAAGCTGTCTAATAGCTAGTACATGATAAACATCAACTATGTCATTTTTGTAAATATTTTAGTGGCTATTGTGTGAAGGTTCCTTCTTTCTCTTTCTGGCGAAGCTCCATCTATTTTTTCTTCATAAGCAATGGGTATTTTACTTGTGACCTTTAAATATTTACATTTGCATCTCCTATTCCTTTCAATTCGACTCCATGTGCAATAGATAGTGAGTGAATCCACCCAATGCCCATAGCAGCACCATCAAATAGATCCAACACCGCAACTTTATCCCCTTTGATTTTATCAATGCATTTTTACAAAAACAAAAAAATACACATTATATTGAGATATAAAACATTTGATAACACACAGATAAACATTCAATAAATATTTATAAGAAACTAGAAAATGATGATAGGAAACCTAAAACCATGCACTTGGCATATTAAACAAAAATTAACTTCCCGCTATTTGATACAAAATGGATGTTAGATATAGAAGGTATCCATAGGTAAGTTATATGTTCTCCCTTATTTCCATAATCTATATGTATACTAGCTAATTGCACTTCACTACTATTCTAACTAGCTTCTATCACATAGGTAATGATTACCCTTATTTACATAATAAAACAACCATTACTTACTTGAATAGTACTTACTTGCATGTGGTTTCATAGTACTCACCTTGAATTCAACACCACTATTGCTATGAATATCATGCACATGCTTGTCGATTTCAGCATAATCACTATCGACATTGACATGAAGTTGTGCAGATTTGTAGAGAGCTCTATTGATAGGGCCTTTTTCTTTTCATTCTTCTTTCATATAATTGCTCTACATGTGGTTTAATCATCATCCAAAAATTAATATAAGTCAAGTAAAGAATCAAAAAGCTATAATTTTTTGTCCAAAATAACATTTTAAGCATGAATAATGACAAACATTGGGATAGATTAACTTACAACTTAAAGAATGCAAAAGCTATAGTTTTTGGTCCAAAAGAAGAATGACAAAACATTGGGACAAATTAACATACAAATTAAAGAATGAAAAAGCTATAATTTTTTGTCCAAAATAACATTTTAAGCATAAAGAATGACAAAAAATTGGAACAGATAAATGAAAACAACTATTATATTACCTCAAATTCAACAAAACTATGATTGTGTTGCACATTCTTGTCCAGTTCATCATGATCACTATCAATATCAACAGCTCTGTTCACATCAAGGCATTTTCATTTTCGTGTTGCTTTGATAAAATTTCTCTGCATGTGGTTTAACCATCATGCAAAACATATACAAAGCATTCAATAGTCAAGTAAAGAATGAAAGCAATAAATTTTTCCAAAATAACATTTTTTGGATCACTCCATCACTAAAAAAATTGGGTTGGATTCTCCTATGCTCAGATTTCAATCTACATATTAGGAGGCATTTGTATACAAAATTTCCAAACAAGAAATGAGATAAATAGATCCTCTTACCTCATCTGAATCCATGGAATTATGCTCATTCCATGCAAAAACTATAGGCTTAACGAAGGAAACCAATTGCAAAACTTTCTCAATGAGACCGTATATGCAACTCATTACATGTTGGTACCCTTCATTTGAGTTGACATGATCTAGAGAGGCTCTTATTGGGCATCTAATAGATGGTTTTGAAATATTTGTTGAAGAACAAGATTTCCACTTCATCCTACTCTTATATTTACTACGATCTAGTGATTCCATATAATTGATAATATATTTTGCACCTACTTCTCTATTATTGATTTTCACCTAAAATACAATGTCAATTTCAACATATTGTCAATTCAATAAAAATAAAAAATAAATAACGCATTGTAAATTAAACCAAAAAGCCATATACTTACTCCAAATTTGTCCATTTTGGCATGCAACCTGCCTCGGCCAAATGTATATCCACCTGTCACATTATCTCTTGCTCTCTTGCCTCTATTACACTTTGTCAAATATTCTTTAGAACACATACTTTCTTTCAATTCCTCCCACTGTTTGGGAGATAGATTGGAGTCTAACCTCTATTTTCCCTCCATGATTGTTTTTCTACAATTTTATGTAAAATTGTTCATCAAAAGTCTCATTGTTTGCTTGTAATATTTTCTAGAGATTTGTCCACCAATAGTCTCAAAATCATTTTCCATTTTTTGTATAACATTTTCCACACTTCGTGGATCTTTCTATACAAAATTTTATTTGCAAATATCCAAATGGGCCCTACATCTTACACCCAACTCAGAGGTCCACTTTTTAGCATTTGGTCCAATTGGCTCACCATCTCTCGATACCTCAACCAAGTTGCCTTCTAATATTATTTATTTTGCATTCCTCTCAGTAGATTTGTATAAATCTTTACTCAATCTTTGTCTTTTGATAAAAGCAAACACATCTTCTATTGAACCACTACCAATATTTTTGGTCAATCCACTAGTTCCATCAAAAGTTGTAGATGCAATCGAGGTGCACTCTGAGGCACACCAGATGCAAACAATCTATCTTCATAACTTTCATTAACCGGAACTTCATGCTCCTTGGCCACATCAAGTGTGGCATGAATAGGTAGATCAGTACTGGTCTCCACATATTTCACTTCAACCACATTCTTTAATCTTGAATAAATTATTTGCAAACTTACTATTCCTTTTCTCTCATTTTTTTCAATAATATCTCTTAGAATTTGTGCTAATAGATCATCACGACATTGTACATCGCCATGTGCTTTATTAGGCTACACATCACCATGTGCTATATCAAGCTACACATCACCATGTGCTATATCAGGCTGCATATCACCATGTGCTATATCAAGTTACACATCATCACAACTATTTTTTTCACCAATTGTATTTGTTGAATCACAAATGTGTTGGCTCCTACGAGTTGGCGGAACTATATCTTTTTTTGCCTTTTGTCTTTTCTCTACATTTTCTTTCCTTAAAAATAAAAAAATATATCATATTATGTCTTATATACATAAATATATTGCCTATAAAATTTTATTAAATACTATTAAACAAATAATATACTACTTAGTGGATTTACAACTTTCTTGTTTATCAAACCAAGACACAATAAATATTCATTATTCTTGGCCACTTTTTCTCTATGAAAGCACTCATAATTTTTCACTGAAATTTCAGCATTATGGTCACTATCATCTAATTTGTGCCTTAAAGTCTTTTTCTCATTTCCTAAAGTCCAAATAAATAATAATGTATAAATCAACAACTTGAATTAGTAGAACAACAATGGAATATGAGTTTGAATCTCATATTTTGGACATCGAATGGGATTTTTCTTTTAGAAACCAGTCAAATTAATCACACATAAATAAAAAATGTTCCCTGACAAACCAAACATATACTTGATACACTTGATTTGAATAACAAAGAAAAATTAAACTAGAGACAGCCACACAATCGTATTTAATAATATCAACAAACAACTGAAAC
Organism: Sequoia sempervirens; assembly: GCA_007258455.2. Lineage (NCBI taxonomy): Eukaryota > Viridiplantae > Streptophyta > Pinopsida > Cupressales > Cupressaceae > Sequoia > Sequoia sempervirens. The sequence continues at coordinate 89,734 of VDFB02021115.1, read as the reverse complement.
CAAAAGTTTAGCCACCAAATTATAACTTCTTCTCCATTGATATGCTTCAAAATTATTTTACAATATATATCAGAAGTCTTTCTCTTCAAAAAATTATCCTACTACTAATGATTTTTTGATTTGGTCTTGGTTTCCCTTTTATAGATAGATAAGGAGAGAGACAAGCTTCAGACCATTTCATTTCATAAAATATATTTTCAATTACCTAAATCAAAAGGTCTTAATTATCATTATTTACATGTGGTTACATAAAAGTAATGAAAGATAATAAATGAAGAGAACTCATTAGATGTTGAAGTCTAGAGCACTCACAAGACATCAAATTCCATTAGTCATCGTAAGGTACTCATGATCATTCTGATCTGGCAAGGTCCTCTCTCCATGATAGCATCTTCAATGCTTGGTACTTCAAAAATTTTGATACTGGGCCTATTCTTTAGGGGGAGATAGATATGTCTACTCCCATTTGAACACCATATATTCATCAAGCCATTTATATTCCTAGATCTTTGATATGTTGGCAAGGTGACTTCTCCATCTGTTGTCTAATAATCCTCTAGTCTCTGCAATGAACTTTGAGTATCCAAAATCCAATGCAATCATCATGTCCAACATCAAATTAAAACTATAGACAATTATATCATGATCTTGTTGTAAAAGAGCAATGTAATTTGGGACTACTTGTTTGAACTCACTTTTCCAACTAGTGAAATATTTAACTAATCATCTTCTCCAAGCATCCTAGGCACAAACCACTGTTTGATTATATGGAAAGATTATATTCTTGTAGTAATCTTTTGGATCTCCCCTAACACATACTAGGACTCATCAATCACTAGTTTCACCATCCTTTCTATGGGATTTAAAGTTGTAGGTGCATCCACACTTCTTTATAATACCTTGCATAATGTGCTCAATGTATGATGGATGGGTTGACATGTCTTAAACAAAGGATCCAAAATGAGATCATGTGCTTTCATCTGTTCTACTACTTGGGACAAACAAGTATAACATTCATTCACATTATCTACCTTATCTATCATCATCTTGATTATGTGCTCCAACACTTTTTCTAATGCACCATAGATTTGTTTCCTTACTTTGGTCTCCTCATTGCACTTCTTTAAGCTTTTTATTTCTTGCTTCAAGGCCTCTATTTGATCAGTGGAAGCAACATCAGTCTTAAATGGGTTGAGAGTTGGTACACTACCATTTTAGTACTTTGAGAAGGGTCTGCCCCTTTTAGTTGCTGCTTTAACTTCACATTCTCTAAAAAAAGGCGATAAATGTATTTTTGAGCAAAATTTTGATTTTTATATAGCTATTAAAGGCTAGCAGTGAAATCACTGTAGATAAACTGTAATTTTTGAGAAATTGGGGTAAAGTCATTGAATATCTAGAGGATAGATGGTTATTCAAAAAAGTTTAGAAAATGATGTAATATGACCTTTTTATCAATAAAGCAAAAAATATTATTACCAATCAATATATATATATATATATATATCATGAAGTGCAATGATTCACAATTTCATTGAATACAATATTAAATATCTTCAATTACAGTATCGAACAATGGAAATTGATCCATGAACTGTAGTATAATTATAAATACCTAAAAGTTTCTAATTCTCTTCCATTTCCCAAATGGAGTTAGGGTCCTCAAACTGACATTCATCATCAGATAAAGTAAAAGAGTCATCTTAAATTTGATTATGAGTCTGCTCTTCATTTTCTTTGGCCTGTGTCTCAAATTCAACATTCTTTGTGTGATTTGTGTCACTTTCAATGTCATTTGTCCTAGTCCCACTGCCACTACCACTAGTACTAGTGTTAGGAATTGGAGTGTTGCACAACCTGGTCCTTCTTCTTTCACATGTGGACCTCTAGATTGTGAATGCCCTTTCAAAAGGAAAATTAAAGACATTATATGCAGTTCCTTCAACCTCAAGCAATTTTCCAAATTCTTGTCTAGTTTGTTTCTTAACTTTGATTTCAAAAACCCTAATGTACTAAAAACTCTCTCATCCTCCACCAACCCCAATATCATTGTTTGACATAAATTAGCAAGTTTGAAATATTCTGATATCAAACCACACAATATTTCACTTTGATCTAAGTTTTTCCAAACCTTTTTTATTGATCCCTTTTCAAAGGCCTTCTCCTTGCTCATGGATTTATACTAGTCCCTCATAGTTGTTGCAAAACTCCTGTATTGTTTTCTAAGCTTAGCTTCATTTAAAATTCCTTCTATTTTCCGCTCATCGTATGTTACACTTTTCAAAAATTATTCGATCAAGATTTTTACTTGACCATGAAAATATTTTGGGTTCTCTCGATTTTCCCAAAATTGAGGATACAAATACCCATGGCTTCAAGTATTTCATGTTGAGGGAATCTTTCATGTATCTTTGAGGAAAGATATTTTGCAATTTCCTTCAAATTATCACCAACATATTTTACAATGCCTTTAAAATATTCCTCCTCAATAGCTACTTCTTTGCTAGAGCACCTAGTTGTCTTACAATGGTACATTGGTATCTCATATCCACGTACACAGATACATAAGTTCCCACTTACATTAAACTATAAATAATTATCAGGATTATTCAAATCAGTAATTTTCCACCACATGAAATAATTTGGGCCATCTTGTGTTAGATCTAGATATAGATGATCAAGGGCCAAGCATGTATGTTTATGTAGATTGGCATATTCATTACTATACATAGTTATTTCTTGGGCTTTCTTCACAAGATTGTTCATCTCATCCAACATGGGGAGAAGACTAGCTAAATTCAAGAGTGTATCTATATCACTTAACCTATGTAAGAGGCCAGGAGCTTTTTCTACTATGTTGCGATGCTCGTACATCACTCCAATCAAGGATTGATATTTAAAAGAACTAGTTGCACTGGTCCATGTAGGGAGATCCATTTGGTATCGGCATCCTTGAGAAGCTTGTTTCCTAGTGTTATTCCCGCAGCAAAATTTTCAAATTTTGCAAAAAATTTGGGACATCGGCAAAAGTATGCGTGGATCTTACAGACTATATTTTCAACTTTTGATACTATAGGAAACTTGCTTACAATTTTGAATGCTAAATTCATTTTGTGGTCCATGCAGTGAATTCCAAGCATGTATGGTGCACAAGTAGTTTGTAACTTTATGCAAATATCAGTCTTGACCTTGCATCACTGTAGCTCCGTCAGCTCCTACACACACCAACTTTTTGGCAATTGTAAACTCATCCATACCTGCAATTTCATTCAAAGATTTCTTGACTAGTTCAAATCTATTTTGTGATGTTGAACTATCCTTCATTTTATGAACACAAAGAAGATGAGCTTGGTGAACATGTCATTCTATAGTATACAAATGCATACAGACCCAAGAAGTATTTTCTACCACAATAACTTCATCTAAAGATAATGCAATGAAATTTGACTCTTTTTCTTTCTCCTTTAAATCTTCCTTTTCAACTGTAGCAAGACAATTTTCACATTCCCATATAGCATTTACTGACCAATGTGAGAAGGGATAGTGAGAAACATTCAAACAAGATAATAAACCAGAATATTCTGGGTAGTATGTCATAGGATGCCCTTTGGACAAAATATGAAAAACAACACTCATCTGAATAGTTTTTGACATATTTGTTGCTTCCATTGCTTTTCCAAATTGAGCCTCAAGTGTACCTTTACATGCAGCAATGTTTGACATTATTTTTTCATGCTCTTCATTATCCACACCATACCTAACATGAAGACATTCTTCCTTTGATTTCCATCGTACAAATGATTGTTCATTTTCGTCTATGAATTTTTTTCATAAACTTTATCAATTACTTTTCTATAGTGTCAATATTTAGCTACAACATCTTGGCTTTTCCACATTTCCAACTACAAATCGTACATTTGGCCAATGTTTCCTTTTCAATATCGTTTGCATTGTCAATCTCCACTAGTACCATGAATGGGTACTTTGACAACCAACCAAGTTGAAAATTCCTTGTCATTTCCCACTCGTGCCCCATTTTTTATTTGCTTCTTCTTTTCTTGCTACCAACATCATCATCCTCATCTAAGTCAATTATCTCATTCTAGCTAACCAGGCCCAGGGTATCCCTTGGAACATTTTATGTAGTATTGCCATCCTCATTTGATATATTTTGATTTAAATCAATGGCAATCTCAACTTGACCTTTCGTTGGCAGTGAGGTATTGTGAATGCTACCAATATTTGGTGGAAGAGTTGATGATGTAGCTCCATCTTGACCTGATGGATCAAAAGCTTTGGCAGTTCCAAAGTAAGATTGTATGGTACATCTAAGTTTTTGGCATTTTGATGGCCTCCCAGTCTCTTCACCACCCTAAGGAGTGGCAGGAGTCTCTTCACCACCCTGAGGAGTGGCAAGAGACTTACCCTTGTTTCTTGAGTCACTCAACATATTGATCTTTCACTTCCAATAAAAACTGCAAACTAGAAAAAAATGTCTTCTTGTTTAAGAAGGACAAAGAATATTGATCCCATTCCCTACTCAATATCATCTTTAAGATTGGAGCAAGAATGGAAAAGAGATTAAGAAAACTTATTATTATGACTAATAACACTATGAAGAAATTATCATTCACCATTAAGTCTACATTTTCGACTTTCCCTGACTTCCGAATCGAGAAGTAGAACCTCATAATTGAACAAACTATGTAAGAATAAATGACACTTTCGATTGTATTTATATCAATCCATATTTGGAAAATTTTGTAGGATTTTTAAATGGTATATTAAAAATTTGGTGAATTCTCGCGTACTTATACAATGATACGTTGTATTTCAAGGAAAAATGTGTCCTCAAATGTAATTATTTTTTAATGTTATTGGAAAAATAGGTCCTCATAAGCAACTATTTACAAATTTTAATTGGCGAAATGGGTCTTCACAAGCAACTTTCTGTAAATTTTAATTGGAAAAATGTGTCCTGATACAATGTCATTTTAATACTATTGGCAAATATGTAGGTGTTTTATTACATGCTTCCAGGATTCTAGGTGAAAATACTAGTCCGTCCATTTGAAACGTGTAGTTTTTTATGGTGAATTTTTTGCTTAAATATGCCTCATAAAAAAAAAATTTGGTGAAGAGACATGCATTGGACTGATAGTTCATAAAATCCAGGCGATTTGGACACCCTATTGGGTGTGAGAAATTCGCTAATTTTGACTTGGCTGATTCCTAGAATTTGCCAATTGGCGAAGATTTGCCACTAAAGTTTTCCCTGTTTGCATCACTGACTACATTAGCAATCCATTCTTCAAATTTTGGAAAAGAATCACCTCCAATCAAATAATGATGTCTACACTTTTGAGGTCAATGTTGCATCCAAGTTTGATTCTCTTCTTCATATTTTCTACATAGAATATTAACATACAAATAGTAAGATTAATAATATAAATGTGTAAATGTAATTGAGTAAATAAATTATTTTGTAAATTCTACGCCACTTATCAAACAAAGATGTGTTTGAAGAACATAGGGATGTATCACACTTCTTTCTTAATGTGATAGCTTGAAGTGAAACCCATTTTTTTTCTAATACTTTACCTGCAACTCTCTCATCTTTGTCATCATCCCATACACATCAATTGACATTTTTAAAATCCTTCATCTATTATGTGCAAAATCCCATAGCCTCTTGCATTGAATATCCCTCAAACATGCTACCTTCTGGTTTTTCCCTAGTTATATGAACTTTTTTTTTTAAAACCTTCATATATCATTCTATAGGATAAATCCATCTCGTTCTTACTAGGCCACAATGCTCTAGTTCATATTCTAGATGTATCAAAAGATGCATAGAAATGTTAAAGATTGTTGGTGGAAATTCCCGTTCCAATAAACAAAGGACTTCAAAAACCTCCTCCCTCAAACTATCAAAGTCTGAAGGATCTAATACATGTAAACTCATTCTCTTTAATATTAGGCCCAACCTTATAATTGTCAATCTTGGCCCCTTTCCCAAACTTGATATATTTATCACAATAGGTAAAATATTCTTGATTATGACATGATAGTCATGGGTCTTGAGGCCTCTTAAGCTATTAATGTCATTTTGGATTCTAATACTACTACTTACATATCTAGTGGGAAAGCGAGTCTGAGACATCAACTGTAAGAATTGTGCATGGTTTTCCTTTGTCTAGACATAAGGAGCACTAGGTTTTCTATATTTTTCATCATCATATTTTTCAACCCATATTTTGACGAATCTTTAGTTCTTGAAAGTCTTCACGTGATGAAATAGTATCAAAATTACCAAAAAGAGTTTCTATAATAGCATGGGCTATATTTTTCTCATTATGCATAAAGTTAATAGTATGCCTAATGGTTATATCCTTAAAGTATGGCAGTTCTTAGAATATGCACAATTGTATTACACTGCTTTCATTACATGGATCATATCTACTATGAGCAATCCCATCATTTTCAATTATAAATGACATTATTTTTTGTCCATTCTCAATAATGAAATCACCCATTATTAGCAATGGTGTTTCACGATTCTCTTCTTGACCATTGAAATGTGTTTTTTGTCGACGATATGGATGATCCATTTTAAGATAAGCACAATGTCCACAAAAAATGCACTTATGCAAACTTTTTGAGTGCCACACAAAATCCTTAAAGTTGCAAGTAGGACATCCATGGTATCCATGAACAGTGAGACTAAACAATGTACCATATGTAAGAAGATCATGATTCGTAAACAATAAGGAAGCTCTTAAAGTGAATTTGATTGAGTAACCATCCCTTAAAGATTGAATTTCTTCAATTCATTTCCACAATTCCATTAGCTCATCATATAATGGATCTAAATAAGAATCTATTGTATCTAAAATCACACTTTTTCTTTCCTCATATGTATAATCAATGATAGCATTAAGAAAAATAGTTTAGTTGCTAAACATGGAGGCAAGTTATAATTTATTAAAAACACTATCCAAGTTGACCATTTAGTACTTTGATATGAGAATGGGTTCACCCCATCTAGAGCCAAACCCAACCTTATATTACGAGGATCTTGAGAAAAATTAGGCCATTTGTTATCAAATTTTATCCACGTATTAGAATCAGCCACATGTCATTGTTTCTATTAGTGCTCTTATTTTTGGCATGTCATTACGTAAGTTCAACAATGTCTCTGCACTTATATATTCAGATTAACTGTGGGATTATTGAAAAGTGGCAAAGAACCTTTCTAGGAACCATAGCTAATTTCAACCCTTTTCTATACCTCACTTCATGACATTTCAGACATTCACTCTCACTTGCAAGATTATTGTGAAATAATACACAACCATTCACACATGTGTGGATGTTTTCATACCCTAAGCCTAGCTTAGTGATTTTCTTTTTACATTGACTTTGTTTTGTTGTTAATGTGGATTCAGGTGGTAATAAAGAACTTAATAATTCCAATAACTGATCTACACACTCATTTGTCTAACCAAGCACCACTTGCAAGTTAAGAATTTGAAGGATTGTTGTCAATCAACTTAACTTGCAATTAGCATACACAAGATTTAAAGCATCCTCCATCGACTTGGCCCAATCATCATTTAGACCCTCATTCAAAATTCTATCAACTTCAAACCCTTCGTCTAACATTGTTGCCTCTTCATCTATGTTTGGTGCCACTTCATCTATGGTTGTTGCTTCTTCATCTCTCACACTCTACAATTCTATCATATCTTTATAATAATTGTAATCCCAAGGGCTTATACCACTATGCCCATATCTTATCATATTTCAATAAATTACATTTTCTTTTTCCACCTTTCCATCAAGAAATTCATTACATGGACATGGATATTTTTCCATGTCCCTCTCATTGGATACTCTCTCATCATATGCATGGTATTGGTCTGTAGTCAACCTTCGACATTGATCCATTTGTAATGTTCTGCATTCTAGTATTAATTTAGTTTCCTATTTCAAGAAAAAGATAGAAATATGAAAAACTCAACTACTCAGGATCTAATACATGTAAACTCATTCTCTTCAACACTCTTCAACACTTACCTAGAATTCAGAGCACTTCACAAAATTAGGATATAGAGCACTCTACAAAATTAGAATTAGAGCACTCTATAGGATACACAACACTCTACAGCTATTCAAATTCAAGAAATACAATTGGGGACCACTCTACAAAATCAAATGTTCTTCCTCTACATAAGTCTTTGTGGTCATTTTTGTGCATTTTTTACTTATAGGATTCTTAGATATCAATGGCTAATTAGTAGGAAACATAGCAACTACTCTACCCTCATTTTTGTTCCCATATGCAAGAGGAAGAGATTAAAAGTTTATGTTGTAAACTATCTATTACTGGCACCTCACCATTTATATTTCTAACATAAAAAATATTTGTTGCAGTTTTAAAAAAAACAATAATGGTCAAATTATAATACACAAAGATAAGGAAACTTTGGGGTTTTTGTATACTATTTGTTTGCATTTATAGGAGCATGTTGTAATTCTGAAAATCTCGTTGATCATGTAGACTTATGTTCATTTTACATGTCATCTACAATGTGCATAAAAGAAGACCGTGATGACTGGAAATAAACAAATGTTTATTTTATCCATGTTTTATTGAGGGCCTTCCTTGTCTAGATGATAATTAAAAAAATTCTTTAGCAATGGAACACAAAATTTATGCTTGTTTTATTGATGAACCACAAGCATTTAAATATATGGCAATCTTTTCAATGTTAATGAATACACAAACAATAACAAATAGGCTAATGAATTCTTTTTTGTAACTTTGAGAATTACTTACTAGCATAAATTATTAACATGTTGAGATAAGATGACTTGTTCTAACAATTGATATGCTCCCATGTGTGGACATATAGTATCAATTAAAATAGCTTGATGACCACATTGGTTTGATGAACTAGCATAACTTTCAACTATGCCATATGAGACCATCTTCTAGGATTCCATGCAATTAATAGATTAGACTTGCACACAATGTTACCCAAGCATTGAGGTCTAGGCTAGGGACATGAGCTAGTGGCTTAATGGAAAAGTGAACAAAGGAATTGAAATTTGGATGCATGTTTCAAGTTCAATTCCCATATGCTCCAAAATGCGTATAGGAAACTAATGAAAAATGGTTTGCTAAAATTAGAATTGTCTATATGGTTCTAGTACTCAATTGCCTATGTAACTATTGTAAATTAAACCAACCAATAACAAACTAGTTATGATGTACATGCACTACCCATGCAATGAAGTGAAAAGGATCCTCAAGGATTAGGTTGGTGAATTGGTTAGAAAATTAGAAATTAATACTATACCCATGCATGATAACATGGAACACAAATAGAAAACTATGAGATATGGTCACTATATTGTATTGATTATACAATGAATAAAATCATCCAACTCTTTCACAATCTCAAGAACTCCAAATTGTTACATCGTAGTCAATTTCTTATGACAAGATACCCTCCTATTTATGTAACTCGTCTCTTATAATACACAAGGAAGTATATTTCTTTTTGTCCCAATACAATACAATAGCATTGCTCTCTCCCTAGCTATCTATGGCCTTGATTTATAGTTGCAGGCCCCATGAATAATTTTACAAACACTCTTTGAACATTTCAACTGGAATAACCTAGAAATAAAATAGCATAAAGAGGAAATTGACCCAAATTCAAAGTTCAAACCCAACATAGAAATCCTTTGATATGACAATCATTCATACATATGATTTTAGAATTTCCATTTGAAGTAGACAACTACTTTTCACCCTTTTGCAGAAATATCTCCAACCCTTGAACACTTGGGGTATACACAATCCTATAAACAGAGTTATTTTACATAGATTTTTACAACGATAGGAAGAAACTAGTATTTCCTACTATAAGAAATTTGTCAAGTACTTTTAAAGGAGAAACTCTAGCTGAATTTTGAAACCTGTTCACAAGGAAAAGAAAACACAAAAGAAAGGGAGATCAGGCCAGTTTCCACCCAATCATTAATGGGTCATCAAGCCCTTATGTCTCTCACCATTACCCCTGACCAAGAGAGCCTATGAGGACCCTAATGAATGCATTTTATACACACAAAGCTTTACACTAGTTTCATCACAAAATCACACACAGGGATTACCTTTTTCATGGCTATAAAATTCAACATGAGACACAAAATAATAACTATGTAAATAAATAGGATTTATACAGATAATGGATGCATTGATGCTCAAGCAGGACCCACAAACACTCATACTTGGAACATTCAAATTTATAACCATTCATGAACTTCACAAGGAGCCATACAATAACTGCTTAATGTATTGAGGGTTTTGAATTTCCTCTGAATTTGCTACAGAGGGTATCCCAAAATTTGACTTCACTACAAAGGGCCTCACTGACTTCAATTTTTTTGCGGCAAACTCTAAATTCCTTTCCCACCTTTTCAAAAGTCTCTGGATCCTCTTTAAGCAAGCTTTATCACCCATGTGAGTAGCTAACCTCTATCGAATTCTACACTCTACTATACTCCCCACTCCTGCCAACAATTTCCCAATTTGCTATTAACCCTACGCGCCATACAAACCATTCCCACCAATAATTTCCCAAAAGTTCATATTTTTTAATTACCCACTTTAATATCATATTGTCTAATTTTTATTTGTGTGGCTAATTATTTAGTCATTTATAGCTGTGATTTTACCTAACAATCAAATTATTCATTTATTTAGTCATTTATAGTTGTGTTGCAAAAAATGACTAAAATTTAGTCATTTTTAGTTGTCGTGACTAAAATTTTTAGGGACAGTCATTTATTTTCCAAATTCTACTAGTGGCTTAGGAAAGTGTCATTCTATTTTAGGAATTTTTAAAGACTTGAAATTCAATCTAGGAGTCTTCGAAACTGAATTTAACTTGAATTTGATTGAGCAATAATATAATTCCATACTCCTTAGAATGGATTGGATTTAATATCATAGTACTAAGTTGGTTTATATGAATAAGATGGTTCATTATCTAGATAATTTATGAAATTGGGTAGAATTTCAAGGTGTTTGAGTAAAAGAAAACATTTAAGCTAATTTATGCTATTTAGTTGAAGAAATAAACTATGAAAGGTAATCAATTATTTAAAGTTTTGATTGTATGAGCCTTCTAAGGATAAGGAAGTGATTTTTTCAAGGATTTCCTAGGTTACAAGAATTTAGGAATGCTCTTCTAGAAGAATTAACTAGGGTACAACCTACTCAAGAATTTGATTTCTTGTTGATATAATTATAAAATAAGAACCTAATTCTAAATCTCCTTACCATATAATATAATAAATATTAAGGATATGAAAGTGTAGTTGCATGACTTGTTAGTTAAAGAGTTGATAGAACTCTATTGTGTCATAATGGGGAGCATGGTGGTATTTATTAAGAAGAATAATTCAATAATTCAATTTTGAAATAACTAAAATATTATCAAAAATGTGATGACTAAGAATCAATAACCACTACCTAGAGTCGACAATCTATTTTATTAGACTAATGGAGTAGTCATATTCTCTAAGATAGACTTGTTGTCAAGTTAACATTAGTTGTGAATTTAAGAAAGTGATGCTCATAATGATTCTTCTATGTATGAACATTATGAATTTAAATATGTCATTTGGATTGAAAAATGCAATGCCTCTATTTATGAATCTCATGAACAACATTTTCTATGATTTCTTTGATCATTTCATGCTCATATTTTTGGTTGATATTTTTATTTCCTCTTAAATAATAAAGAGCATGAACATAATGTATGTTTAGTGATTCAAATATTTTAGAATAACAAAATTTATGAAAAAAAAATCAAGTGAACTGATTATTTTAGAAGGAACTTCATTGTTGGGAGCATATCATTTCTAGAATTTTTTTTATGTGGACCCAATAAAGATTAATGAAATTAATGTTTTTTGGCACTAAAAAATGTGAATTAATGTGAAACTTCATGGGTCTAATAATCACTAAAAAGTGTTGATTAAAAAACTATAAAAATATCCTACAATAATAATCATGTCCTAATATTTTAAGCAGATTAAAATACCATCTATAAACACCAATATAAATTTATCTACTATATCTAATAAAATATTCATAAGAGTCATTAATGTTGTAGGTGCATTGGTAAACTAAAAGAGTGGTACCATAAATTTGTAATAGCCATAATTTTTCCTAGATGTCATCTTGTGAATATATACATCTATTATGTAAAAATGATGATACTTTGATCTCAATTCAATTTTGAAGGATACTATTGTATCTCTAAGTTGATCAAATAGGTCTTCCATGAAGGGTAGTAGATACTTCTTTCTAACTACTGCTTTGTTGAATATTCACTAGTTAATACCAATTTTGGGTGGATCATCTATTGGAAATATCCTATTTTTTTGCTCAATCTTTCTTATGAGAATGATATACCTTTACAATTATTGATTTTGTGGTATCTTTGTTGCACCCTTAATATTGGTGTACATAAGGTTACATAGTCAACTTGTGGCTATCTTAACTCTTAATTAAGTCATATTATCATTATTATATTGTTATTTAGTTGTTTAGGTCAGTCTAAGGCTTATATAGGGCTATCTAAGTTGTCCTAGGTGACATCCAAGGAATAAATAGGTATATATAGGAGATAGTGATTCTAAATTCATGATCATATTATGAATTTTGTTCTCATTGGATATATTTGGACATTTTCCCCCTCAAAGTGCCTTACTATTCTCAGTTATTACCAAGTATTTGTAGCATATTTCATATCATCTTCTTCTATTGTGCAAGTTATTTCATTACGATCTTGGCATATTTAAAATTTTGATGAATTCCATTTTTAAGTTCTTGAGGAAGTTTGTATTGGTATTCTTTGATGATATATTGATTTATAGCAAGACATGGGAAGAACACTTGCAGCATGTAGATCAAGTGCTACAAGTACTCAAAGATCATCAACTCTATTCTAAGCCTTCCAAGTGTGCTTTTGGTCTTAAGGAGGTGGTTTATTTGGGATACATATTTTTACATGAGGGAGTTGAATAGAAGGAAATAGGGTTCCACCTTTTATGAGATGGAACAAGGGGTTTAGGACCTATTTCACTCTTAGTTCATTAGGAAAGCAAGATCCCTCAACCAAGCAACTCAATTGAGGGAAGGACAACATAATAACAAGGGTGTGTACGATTTCCTTAGGTGTGATTAAAAGGGGGTTCACCACTAAGAAAATGCTTAGAAAGAAGGAAATGAAAGCAATATGCAAATCTAGCTATGTGACCTAGAAAATAAACTCAAAATCAGAATAATAAACTAAGGATGAATAGAGAAGTACCTAGAAGATGAAGATGACTAAGAAAGACCTGAAAACTCTAAAAATTGTTGATCTTGATGTGCACTGGGACTCATATACCAAACTAGGTGATTTAGTCCTAGTTTAGGGTTTCTAGGTAGAAATAGTAATCTTCAAGTGACAAATCAGGCTCCTTTGAAAATTGGTAAAATGGTTCTACAATGAATCATAGGCCCAAGGTGGTGATTTAGTTGCATTCACATAAATTTGCAAAACACACATCACAAGAGAGAGAGAGAGAGAGAAATGTTGTTTTTGTTAGTGGATGGGGGTCTGCCTCATTCAGACTCTATTTGAGTAGTTAAACTCTGAAAATGAACTTAAATAACATGAAAGAATGATGAATGAACAAATAAATGTAACAACACATCAGAACCTTGTTGAATCCTTGGAATGTAGAACTACAACTTGTATGAATTGGCTTCAATGGATGTAGATCTTGATCAGAACACTTGATATGGTTTTGAATGCTTGAACTTGGATCACAAATGCTACATCAACATGTGAGCTTGTAATCACAAATTATGCATGAAGACCTTGACATGGTGCTTGAATCTTGAATTGATGTTCCAAAATGCTTGATAATCATCTCTTGAATGCTCTTGTAGACTCTTGAATGCTCTTGAATACTTGAAAATATCTCTTGAAGGCTCTAGAACTAGGTGAGACTCTCTTGCTTGAATATTCTTTGGTTGCTTAGGAAAAATAATGGTTTGAAACCACAATTATATAGGCATTACATCTAATTTACCATTTATTAGATCCCAAATGCCGAGATTCATAAAATTTGAATTGAAAACCTTGATTTTCCACTCAAAACCCTAAATAGGGGCCAAATGGGACTCATACACCCAAGATGGAATATGGGTCCCAACTAGGGGGACTCATATGCCCAAGGTGGAATATGGGCCGCACCCTAGCTTTTTGGGCTAAGGAAATGTCAAGGGGTTAGAATATTAAGTGTATTTATTGAATTTGTCAGGATTTCAATTGAAATAAGCCTCAAGATGCATAATAAAGGGTCTTAGGGGCCTAATAATGATTATTTGAAGGTCATAAATGAAAGAGGGCCCAAAACTAAGTGTGAAGATGTAAATAAATCCACTTTACAACACTAAATTAAGGAAAACTTAGGTCTATTTAGTTAAAAAGGACCCTAGACTTAATGTGAATGTGTAAAACACATTACAACACTAAATCAAGGCAACATCAAGCTCAGTTTAATATTAATTATTCCCAAATTTAGTGTAAAAAATAGATACTTTTTTCTACACTACAGGAGTAAAGGTGGATCCTAACAAAATTAAGGCTATCATGGAATGGCCTATTCCAAAAACAATTAAGAAATTGAGGGTTTTCTTGGGATTGATAGGATACTATAGAAGATTTGTGAAGAATTATGGTCGTATACTAGCACTCCTCACAATTTTATTGAAGAAGGATCCTCTTCATTGGAATGAGTCTACTAATGCAACATTTGAGAGGCTAAAGGAGGCTATGTGTACAATTCCATTGCTTGCCACTCCATAATTCACCAAGAACTTTATTGTGGAATACGATGCTTCAAGAAATGGTATAGGAGTAGTACTCGTGTAGGAGGTTTGACCAATTTCTTTTAAGATTCATTAATTAAAGGGTAATAATCAACTCAAACCAATTTATGAGAAGGAAATGCTAGCTACTATTCATGTAGTTAAACAATGGAGGCCTTATCTAATGGGTAGAAATTTCAAGGTTAAGATAGATCATGATAGCCTAAAATATTTTTTGGAACAAAGATTATCTTTTGAAGAGTAATAAAAATGGGTCACTAAAATATTGGGATATGACATTGAGATTGTATATAAGAAAGGGAAGGAAAATATTGTGGCAAATGCACTTTCGAGAAAGGATGAGAAAGATGAAGCCTTGTTGTGTTCCCTTTCAATATTACAAGCAAATCAAGTGGAAGAAGACAAAGTAGAGTGGTAGAATGATGTTGATATAAGTAATCTCATCCAACAATTAAAAGGTGGTCATAGTGGTGCAGGAGCACCTACACCTTGTGAAGTCTAAGTTGATACATAGGTGTGTCTTTTGTTCATTTATGCTTAATAAGGTCTAAAGGACCAGTCATAATGTAATTTTAAATGGTTTTGAATCATTTAGTTGAATTTGTCAGCTTGATTCATAATGCAAAAGCCATGTGAAATCATGATTTTTAAGGGATATGGGGAGTAGGGTCTTATTCCATGTTAAATAAGGTCTCAATGACCATTTTCAATGTATTGGAGGGCTTAATAGGTTAGTTAGGTGGTATTTGCAAAATCAAGTTGATCAAGTTGTAATGGGATAGTGATTAAGAGGAAAATTGGCAAAATTGTCATCTTAGAATCTAATTAAAGGGTGGTTATGGTAGTTGAATTCCACAAGAGGTATTTTGAAGGTGGTATCATGATATATTGTTGTAATATCTTGAAGGGGAGGCTGTTGAAGAAGTTTGGAAAGAGTTTCTAATAAGAAGTTTGCTATTTTTTTGTGTTTTCCATTAAGAAATTGATGATCCTGTGCATTATACAACCTGTATGTATTGTTCCACACTTCAAGCCTATAATGGATGGATATATAATTGAATTAAATTTATTTTGGCATTGGAATAGTGTTATTTCATTGAGAATTGAGTGAGATATCCTCATTTTACTACCAGGTGGTCTCAGACCCCATGTTTTTCCTATTTTCCTAAACTTTGCAAGCATTGTACGGATCTGTACCACCACCATATGCTCTAAGACTTATATCATCTTGTAGGGGCATAAAATATCTTTCATTTTAATCCAATTAGAGGTTCTAATATTGAGTTTTGAGGGAGATCTCTTCATTTTTCTGGGACTACCTATTTCTAACTAATTTGAGGGTTTGATTGGTGTAAAAGTGATGTTATAGCCATTCCACCTGCTGTCCAGCCCTATAACTCAATGGAATGACTTGTTTCGTGATATTTTATATGTACCAATGGTTTGGGAGGTAGGAAATTCAATTTTTATGGATTTAGGGTGATGCCCTAGGGTGTTTTCATGAGTTTTCCATGTGAAATTGAGAAACTAAAGTAAGGTTTTGGAAAAATATGATTGGAACTATATATGTGATAGTGTTTTGAGTTTTTGAAGGTAATTTTATGAAGATCTGAGGCACTAGAATGTTATGATAAGTCTTAGGACCCATATTTTCATTAAACCCTCCTCAAATTGGCTTAAGATGGGGTTTTGTGGTTTGGCTAGTTGGAGCAAGTTTCCCTTGAGGAAAATTGTGTTTTTGGGAGTTTGAATACATTTTAATTTGATCTCCCCCCACCTTTGCATCATAGTAGTATCAGAGCAGGGAGTAGGTTTTGGTTTTCATTTTGTAGGTTGAAGAAAAGGCAAGGTTGACAAGATGCCTCCAAAGAGCAAAGATATGGCTAAAGAGATGAGGGAGATGAAGGAATGGCATGCAAGAGGACTCAAAGAGTTGGAAGAGAAAGTCATAGCCCTGGAAACAAACAAGAGAAGATATGCTAAAGAGAGTGAGCCAAAAGAAGAGGAAGATAAGGAGTTTGAAGACATGGAAGAAGAACTTGATCCAGAAGACCAAAGAATGGCAAAGTTGCTGAAGGCAGTGAAAGGTGACAAGCCTAAGGTAAAACTTAATGTTTCTAAATATGGTGGTAGTATAAATTATGAAGAACTACTTGATTGGATAGCTGCATTAGATAACCATTTTGAATGTGAAAAAGTTCCTAAGGAGCAAAAAGTAAGGATTGCAAATACTAAGTTGTAGGGTCATGCTTTGGTATGGTGGGATTACTTTCAGTCTGAGAGGAGGAAACAAGGAAAGTCTAAGATCACATCATGGGACAAGATGATATCAAAATTGAAAGGTAAATTCTTACCCAAATACCACTAAGTTCAAATGTTTAAGAGATTACAAAACTTAAGACAAAGGGAAATGGATATTAAGTCCTATACCAAGGAGTTTTATAAACTAAGTTTAAGATCTGGTCATCATGAGAATGAAGATGAAAAGATTGCTAGGTATGTTGGTGGTTTAAGGCTTAATGTACAAGATGAATTGGTTTTGGCTAACCCTAGGAGTGTAGAGTATTTTTATCAAATGGCTATGAGGGTGGAGGAGAAATTGAAGAGAAGGCAAGAGAAAGCAGTAAGAGGTAGAGGTGGTGCATCAAGAGGAAGAGGATTCATGTCTAGTTCAAAGCCAACCAATGATAATCAAGAGGATTCCATGAAAGGCCAAGAGCAATCTGATTCTAGAGGTGGTTGGAGAGGTTCAAGAGGTAGATCTAGTGGAGGAAGAGGTTCCTACAAGTTCTTAGGGAGATGCTATACTTGTAACCAACCTAGACATCCAGCCTTTAAATTCCCTGAAAAGCAAGGCACAAGCTCTTATGGTGGAGAAAGGAGGAATCAACTAGTGCATGGAGATGAAGAGAGTGGGACTTCACCTATAGTCAACCTTACATCAAAAGAAGGAGAGGCATTCATGATAAGGAGAACTATGTTGCAACATCCAAGGAGGAAGATTTGAGTCAAAGAAGGAGCCTATTCATAACTACATGCAAAAGCAAAGGTAAAGTGTGTCAAGTTGTCATTGATTCTGGTTCTCAAGATAATCTAGTGTCTAGGGAGATGGTGGATAAGTTGAGTTTGGAAAAGTTACCTCATGAATCACCTTATAGAGTTTCTTGGGTCAATGATAATCAAACTTTGGCGGTAAAAGAGCAAGCATATGTTGATTTTCAGATTGGAGAGTATAAGGATAGGGTTCTATGTGATATTTTACCAATGGATTGTTGTCATGTGCTCTTAGGGAGGCCTTGGCAATTTTATAGGAGGTCTATATATGATGGCTGGGAGAACACATACACCATCAAGAAGGAGGACAAAACTTTTAAGTTGCTTCCCTTGAAAACAAGTGTAAGGGATAAGGGTAAGTCTAAGGTAGTGTTGTTTGGAAAGAAGGAGCCTTTAAGGCCCGAGGATAGTAAGTCTGATATGGTTGCAGGTTTAGAACAGATTGGTGGTGTTGCGACAGTAGGGAAGGCACCTACAAATGATGCTAAGATAGTACGAAGTTTGTTTTTGCAAGGGGCAGAGAGAGAACTCAAGCCTAAGTCTGATTTGATCGAGGTAAGTGCTAAGTGTGCAAAGGAGTATGAAGGACAGGGTGAAATTGTTGTTGGTACCATGGTGTGTCCCATTACTATGAAGGTTTCTGCAAGACAAGTGAAATTTGGTCATGAAAAAGAGGATAAAGTTGTTAGTGCAGGGGTACAAGAGGATGGTGACATGGCAGGTCTAGGTGCATTACAAAAAGAACAAATTAAGCAGAGGCATGCCGATCTGATCACAGAGCTAGTAAGGCAGAATGTGTAAGGAATGGTGAGGAGCTATCCATGTATGGGTGGAGCAAGGAAGAGAGCAGGTTTATATGATTCTAATGTTTGTTTGTTTGCAGCTCTAAGGCCTAGAACAACACCAAATTTGATCCAGGACTAAAGAGATCAGTACCGGGTCTGAAGATGCTTGAAGCAGCAATGAGAAGGACAAGAACAAGTTTCCACTCTTGGGGCAAGAGTCCTTTTTATTGGGGGGTGTATGGTGTAGGAGCACCTACACCTTGTGAAGTCTAAGTTGATACCTAGGTGTGTCTTTTGTTCATTTATGCTTAATAAGGTCTAAAGGACCAGTCATAATGTAATTTGAAAGGGTTTTGAATCATTTAGTTGAATTTGTCAGTTTGATTCATAATGCAAAAGCCATGTGAAATCATGAGTTTTAAGGGATATGGGGAGTAGGGTCTTATTCCATGTTAAATAAGGTCTCGATGACCATTTTCAATGTATTGGAGGGCTTAATAGGTTAGTTAGGTGGTATTTGCAAAATCAAGTTGATCAAGTTGTAATGGGATAGTGATTAAGAGGAAAATTAGCAAAATTGTCATCTTAGAATCTAATTAAAGGGTGGTTATGGTAGTTGAATGCCCCAAGAGGTATTTTGAAGGTGGTATCATGATATATTGTTGTAATATCTCGAAGGGGAGGCTATTAAAGAAGTTTGGAAAGAGTTTCTAATAAGAAGTTTGTTGTTTTTTTGTGTTTTCCATTAAGAAATTGTTGATCTCGTGCATTGTACGACCTGTACGTATTGTTCCACACTCCAAGACAATAATGGATGGATAGATAATTGAATTAAATATCTTTTGGAATTGTAATGGTGTTATTTTATTGAGAATCGAGTGAGATATCCTCATTTTACTACCAGGTGGTCTCAAACCCCATGTTTTTCCTATTTTCCTAAACTTTACAAGCATTGTATGGACATGTACCACCACCATATGCTCTAAGAATTATATCATCTTGTATGGGCATGAAATAGCTTTCATTTTAATCCAATTAGAGGTTATAATATTGAGTTTTGAGGGAGATCTCTTCATTTTTCTGGGACTGCCTTTTTCTAACTAATTTGAGGGTTTGACTGGTGTAAAAGTGATGTTATAGCCATTCCACCTACTGTCCAGCCCTATAACTCAATGGAATGACTTTTTTCATGGTATTTTATATGTACCAATGGTTTGGGAGGTAGGAAATGCAATTTTTATGGTTTTAGGGTGATGCCCTATGGTGTTTTCATGAGTTTTCCATGTGAAATTGAGGAACTAAAGTAAGGTTTTGGAAAAATATGATTGGAACTATATATGTGATAGTGTTTTGAGTTTTTGAAGGTCATTTTATGAATTTCTGAGGCAATGTAATGTTATGAGAAGTCTTAGGACCCATATTTTCATTAAACCCTCCTCAAATTGGCTTAAGATGAGGTTTTGTGGTTTGGCTAGTTGGAGCAAGTTTCCCTTGAGGAAAATTCTATTTTTGGGAGTTTGAATACATTTTAATTTGAACTCCTCCCACCTCTACATTACATAGTAGTTTAGATAAGTTTTTTTGGAAGGGAGATACTCTTTGGTATAAAGAGTGATTACATATCTCTGCAATAATTCCACTCTTAAACAAAAAGTTCTCACAAAACTTCATGATTCTCTAGTTGGTGGTCATTCATGATTTTTAAAGACATCATCGATTCAAGCAAGATTTTTTTGGGAAGGGCTTAAAGGTGATGTTCAAAAATTTATGGCTAAATGTTTGTTTTTTCAAAGGATTGAAGGGGAAACAATTAAGACTCTAGGTCTCTTGTAACCCTTATTTATTCCTAGCCAACATTGGGAAGAGGTATCCATGGACTTCATTATAGGGCTTCCCAAATCTAAAGGTCATAATGTTATCAAGGTAGTATTGGATCACCTCACTAAAGATGCAAATTTCATTGCATTATCACATCCTTTTACAGCAAGTATAGTGGGAATTTAAGATTATTTGGAAAATATACAAAATCTATGTATATGGTACACTTAAGGTTATTGTCAGTGACCATGATCCTATCTTTACTAGTCATTTTTTGAAAGATTTATTCTCATGTTTGGGTACTCAATTGGCTCATAGCTCTTCATACCACCCTTATTCAGATGGGAAAACTGATGTTTTTTAATAAGTGTTTGGAATGATATCTACATTGTTTCACTTCAGAGAAACGGTCTCAATGAGTAGATTGGCTACCACTAGCAGAATGGTACCAGTATAACACTTCTTTTCATGGCTCATCAAAAATGTCTCCATTTTTGGCACTATATAGATATCATCCTCCATCCATCACATCATCATTGAAGGTGTCACCAAGAGTTCAGATAGTAGAGGACCACTTGATTCTTCAACAACAAGCACTTTTAGGACTCAAGGAGAATCTAGCCATGGCACAAAATTAAATGAAGCAACTAGCAGACCAACATCATAGTGAAAGAAGTTTTGAAGTTGGGAATTGGGTCTTCCAAGATTGTAGCCTTATAAGAAAATCTCACTGAAGCAATAGAAAAAGAACAATAAGTTGTCTCCAAGATATTATGGCCCATACCAAATCATGAAAAAGATCGATAGTGTTTCCTACAAGCTAGAGTTGCCACCAAAAACAAAGATACATCTAGTGTTCCATGTTTCTTATTTGAAGAAGGTAATGAACCATAATATTCTAACTCAAATAGTACTACCAGAGCTCAATGAAGTAGGAAGAATCATATTGGAACCAGAGTGCATTCGTCAAACATGCACAAAGAAGCTAAGGACTACAGCTCTCACTAAGTGTCTCATCAAATGGAAGAATCTATGAGTTGAAGATTCTGCATGGGAGGATGAGGAGTTCATTCAAAAGAATCCACACTTGATTAGCATTGAGGACAATGCTTCTTTGAATAGGGTGCATGCTACACCCTTAATATTGGTGCACATCGAGTTATGAATAGTTGGCTTATGGCTATCTTAACTCTTAATTAAATCATTTTATCAATATTATATTTTTATTTAGTTGTTTAGGTCATCCTAAGGCTTACATAGGGCTATCTAAGTCGGCCTAGGTAATATCCTAGGCATAAATAGGTATATATAGGAGGTAGTGATTATGAATTCATGATCATATGGTGAATTGTGTTCTTATTGTATATATTTGTAGGTTTTCCCCCTCGAAGTGGCTTGTTAAATTCTTAGTTATTATTAAGTATTTGCAACCTATTTCATATCATCTTCTTCTATTGTGCAAGTTATTTTATTACAATCTTGGCATCCATGAATTTTTTAAAGCTATGGTGTAAACATTAATCAATATGTGGTGTCATTTACATTAGCTTTATCATATTTCCAATAGATGATCATATATCAATATTTTATTTTTATTCCTATTTTCTATCTATTTAAGTGCCTCCTTTACATGTCTATCATCATTGATTAATTGGCCCCATCACAATGCTTCTTTGTATAAGAAAGTCCCCTTAGCTTGTGACTATCTCAATCATGAATAATGCACTACTAGTATGTTTATGCCTTATTGTTTATTAGGATGTGATGCAACATTGATAGTGCATTGATCAAAGGTTACCCACATTATCTTTTGAATAAATTATCTACACTATACAACATTTATACATGGACAATATAAATTTTCTCAATATGTCTTATTATGAATTCACTAGCTTCATTGTATATTAACATATTTAAAAATATGTGGAAGCCTCTTGTTACATCACACCTATTATTTGAATTATAAATTCAACCTTAATAGAAAATCCTTTCTCACTAATATTTGATGATCTTACACATATTCCCACCATTCATTAACTACATTTATATAATCTTACTATTGGTCCACATGTCTGCTTAACTATGCACCCCTAAACTAAGTTCTCACTTGTCATAATAACAAATGAACCCAAGGTACACATCAAGACCTTGTCGTCTTTTTTAGAGTGAATAAAATGATGGATTCATTTTTATAAGACTAATAGAGGCATTTGTTCCATGGTTGTTTCTTATTGCATCACCATGTTTCTTAGCATCAATGAGTGTCTTTTAAGATAAAATATTCACCTACTAATATGTTATGGACTTTGTAAGCTTTACAAATAAACTCAACCATAACAAGTGGATATACTAAATAACCACATGTAAAGAATACAAGTATTATGGGTATGAGCACTTTAACTATCTCATCTCAAGCTATAACCAAGACTTGTACAATTTATTTTCTCTAGCAACTAATATGTGTCTATTTTCTATTGCATCACATGATGCATTCACATTTGCAAGTTGTATACATATTTAATTTTATGGAGGCTAATGTGTAATGTAACAATTGTTATTATCAAAATAATGTTATTAGTGTTCTTAGATTAAATATTTTTCATAAAGGATAACTAGAATAAAATACACACAATTAAAAAAATATCATTCTAGAATGTGAATAAATCTTCCCTAGCTTAGATCATTCAATAATCCATAGTAATATAATTCAAGTCAGCATATATTTCCAAAAAAATCATGTAAATTACAAATCATATGAGAACAAAACTTTAATGGAGAAATAAAATTTACATAGAGGTTGTGAAGACATTCATGTTGTTGTTTGAATAGGGGATCTCAATGCACTCAATATTACTAAGAACATTACAAATTGTTAGGGCTAGAAAGCAGATATCTAACAGTTAAATGTAGATTCAAGATCAATAAAACACAGAAAATTATAGTAGAAACAAGACAACACAAAGAATTTAACATGGTTCACCCAATTTGGGCTACATCCACAAAACCACAGCCATCCAATGATTTTATTATCTAGTGTAAAACATATTACAATCTCGCTAATAATTCCCTACTGCAAGCCCCATCCAAATCATTTATAACAAGATTTTAAGAAGCTTCTAGAATTAGGGTTTTACAAAGTCAGTTTTTTTTCTTTTTTGGTGATTTTTCTTTTTTTGGTGATGATGCAAAAAATGGGAAAAAAAAAATTTAGGGGTTGCCACCCCCGAACCCTAGCTTTCTAGGGGTTGCTTCCCTTGAACCCCCGCCCGGGGCCTGGCCCAGCCCCGAACCCTAGCAAGAATACATGAAGAGTGTATAGTATAGCATGATTAGTCACCACATACCAACAATCTCCCACTTGGAGACTAATCAGGCTCCACACCAACACAATCTCCCACTTGGAAACTAATCAGGCTCCACAACAACACAATCTCCCACTTGGAGACTGATCCTGGACAACACCGCTACACTTATAACTGCCATTGGAAATAAGCACCTTGGACCCTCCTACTCTCTTATACTTGAATTCAACTTGAAGGCCAACCAAAGCTGAAGAGAAGCTCAACTTCTCCCTTGTCACAGCCTTTGTAAACATATCCACTGGATTGGCATATGTATGTACCTTGTCTAGCTTGACCTGTCCATTCTCCAACACTAACCGAATGAAATGATATCTCAATTGTATTTGTTTTTTTTTAGAGTGTAAGGAAGAATTCTTTGCAAGATGTATAGCACTTTGGTTGTCTGTAAACAAGTAATTTTTAGCTTGTTGTTTTCCCAACTCTTCCATGAAAATTTGTAGCCATATCATCTCATTTGTCACCTTTGTTGCAACAACATACTCTGCCTCTGTGGTGGATAAAGCAACCACCTTTTGCAACCAAGAAATCCAACTCACTATTGTCCCACCAACTGTAAATACATAACCTGTGGTACTCTTCCTGGTATCTATATCCCCTACTAAATATGAGTCAACATAGTCTTTTAAATCATTATTAGAGCCCCCAAAACATAAACATTTATTGTATGTACCTCTGAAATACCTGAGAATCTATTTTACCACATTCCAATGCTTAACTCCAGGATGACTCATATACCTACTCACAACTCCTACAACATGTGCAATATCTGGTCTTGTGCATACCATGGCGTACATTAAATTGCCTATAGCTGAAGCATATGGTACCTTGGACATTTTTTCTTCCTCCTCTTGTGTCTTTGGACATGTATCCTTAGTCAATTTAATATGACTGAGCAAAGGTGTGCTGACAACTTTTTCATTCTCCATATGAAATCTTTGTAACACCTTTTCAACATAATCAGCCTAAGATAAAAACATTTTTTTTTTCCTATCTCTTGTAAATTTCATACCAAGGATTTTCTTTCCTACCACCAAATCCTTCATAGAAAATGAATTTGCTAACTGTTGTTTTAACTCCCTTATGTGATCCATGTTAGACCCCGCTACAAGCATATCATCAACATATAAACATAAGATAATGTAGCTATCATCATCTAACCTCTTAAAATAAACACAATGGTCTAAATTACACCAACTGTAGCCTTGCTTAGCCATAAAACTATCAAATTTAACATACCATTTCTGAGGTGCTTACTGAACAAGCCATATAGACTTTTCTTCAGTTTGCACACAAGTTTCTCCTTACCTTTGACCTCAAATCCTTGTGGTTGTTCCAGATATAT
This sequence comes from Sequoia sempervirens, assembly GCA_007258455.2. NCBI lineage: Eukaryota > Viridiplantae > Streptophyta > Pinopsida > Cupressales > Cupressaceae > Sequoia > Sequoia sempervirens. The sequence continues at coordinate 64,405 of VDFB02021115.1, read as the reverse complement.
TTCCTCTTCCAAATCACCATGGAGAAAAGTTGTTTTCACATCTAGCTATTCCAAATGCAAATCTTCAACAACCACAATACTTAAAATGGTAAGAATAGAAGTCATCTTAACAACTGGAGAAAAAATTTCAGCAAAATCAATTCCTCTTTTCTATGTAAATCCTTTGACAACTAACCTGGCTTTAAATCTGTTCTTACCTTCATCTTCCTCTTTTAGCCTATAAACCCATTTTTTTGCTAAAGCCTTTTTACCTGCAGGCAACTTGCATAATTCCTAAGTCTTATTTTTTAGCAAGGAGTCCATTTCTTCTTCCATTGCATGCTCCTAAAACTTTGTATCCACCTACATAGCTTCATCATCATACCCTTCAGGTTCACCAGCATCTGTTAACAAAATAGAATACAAAGAGGGAGAAAATGTTTCTGTAGGTCTACTTATCCTTGAAGATCATCTAACATTCACTGGATTTTGTGGTATTTTTTGTTGTTATTTTTGTGGAGCATGAGGAACCACTGGAACATCATTGTTTGGTGTATCATCCAGCACTACATAATCATTTTATTTCTTCTCATGCTGCTACAATTGATCTTTGTACAACACTTTCTCATTGAATATGACATCCCTGCTTCTCACAATTTTTTGATTTTCAAAATCCCAAAGCCTATAACCAAATTCATCAATGCCATATCCAACAAATATGTATTTCTTTGATTTTGCATCCTGCTTGGTTCTATTTTCAGAATCTACATGTGCAAATGCTTCACAATCGAAGGTCTTGAGAAAATAATAACTCACCTTCTTACCTATCCATGATTCCTCTAGAATACCACAACCCAAGGGAACTAAAGGGCCTCTATTAATTAAATAAATAGTAGTGTTTACAACCTCTTCCCACATGTTTAAAGGTAGCCCAACATGCAATCTCATAGTTCGTGCATGCTCCATTACTATTTTGTTCATGTGCTTAGCCACTCCATTTTCCTGTGGAGTCCTTGGAACCGTTTTATGCATATGAATACATTAGAGGAACAATAATCTTCAAACTCTTTGCTACAATACTCACCACCATTATCAGATATGAGATATTTTAACTTTTTACCTATCTCATTCTCAACCAAGCTTCTCCATTTCTTACAAGTTTCAAATACATCAGATTTTTTCCTAAGGAAATAAATCCATACCTTCCTTGTTGCATCATCAACAAAAGTGACATAATACCGAGAGCCACTGAGAGAAGATACTTGAGCTAGTCCCCATACATCTATATGCACAAGCTCCAATTTCTTATCTTTCTTTTGCTTCCCATCCTTAAGAAAACTAACTCTCTTTTATTTTCCATACACACAAGTTTCACAGAAATCCATATTAACACATTTTAGACTTGGTAAAACATTCTTTGAATGAAGTACTTTCATACTTTTTGCACTCATATGCCCAAGTCTATTATTCCATAGTGTTGATTCAAAATCCATAGCAACTGTCTGATTTTTTGTCTGCTGAATTGTAGCAATTGTTCCTAAACATTGATTTTTATTTGCAATAGCTAAAGTAGAAGGAACAGTATGACCTATACAAAGATATAATGTGCCTACTTTCACACTTTTTGTAACCTTCCATTTTTTATCACTAAATGTAACAACACAACCATCATCATCTAGTTGTCATGTTGAAATTAAATTTCTTTTTAACTTTGGAACATGTCTTACCTCATGTAGTAGCCAGTGATTCCCATTCTGTAACTTAATCTTGAGTCTTCATTTTCCAACAATTTGATATTGTTCATTATCTCCCAAATAAACCAACCCAAAATCCCTTTGGACATAATCAAGAAAATAACTTCTATGGGGCATAGCATGAAATGAAGCCCTTGAATCTAACACCCAAGAATCACTAGTATTATCAAGGGAAAGAATCAAATCATCCTCATTATATTTATTACTTACCACATTTTCCTCTTTATTGCCTTCCTTTTTTTCTCCTTTTTTATTTTTTTAAGACCAACAATCTATCTTTAAATGACCCGGCTTACCACAGTAGTAGCAATCCCTCTTGTCTCTAGATTGGGACCTTTTGTCCTTTGATTTTCCTCATGACTTCCCATGAATTTTAGAATTCTTTCCTCTCTTCTTTGTTATGCCCTTGCTTTCTGCATTCAAAACACTGCCTGATGTGGATGTTCCACCTAAGCTTTACCTATGAATTTCCCTGCTCAAAATAACACCAACAACATCATCAAATTTCAATGTATTCGAACCAGAACCAAACTTGCTAATAGCCATTACTAAGTTATTCCAGCTTTCTAGCAAAGAACACAGAATCAAAAGATCCCTAACTTCTTCATCAAAGTTTACATTTATAGAAGTTAATTGACTAGTAGCTATATTAAACTCATTTAAATGATCAACAACTGACCCACCTTCTACCATTTTCATAATAAATAAACGCTTCATAAGAAATACCTTATTCAAAGTGGAAGGCTTTTCATATAACTTCACTAGGGTTTCCATCAACTCTTTGGTTTTCTTTGTTGTTGTAATATTGAATGCCACTGATTGTGCCAGACATAAATGAATAGCTCCCAGTTCCTTTCTATCCAGAAGATTCCATTCCTCACCACTCATTATTTTTGATTTCTTGGATGTTCCTTCCAACGGCCTTCATAAATCCTTCTAGTAGAGATAATCCTCCATCTGCATCTTCCATAATTGATAGTTCTTCCCATTGAATTTATCTACCTTCAATTTACCTTCATCTGCCATCACTCTCACTTAACTGTGAGACTCCCACTCAACTGTGAGACTTTCCTATAGACGATAATTGAACACAACCCACTCTGATACCACTTGTTAGGAATTGTATGCAAAAAATATCAATTAAATGTAAATAAAGATTAAACAGAGGAATGAAAAACACAAATAATATTGTCTCTCACTGTTATTATTTTTGTGTTTTTCATTCCTCTATTTAATCTTTATTTGCATTTAATTGATATTTTTTGCATACAATTCCTAACACAAATGAGTGAGTAGGTTGTATGTATCCCTCCTATACATTTCTTTATTGTCATCCCTTGTTATAATGATAAAATTAGGATTTAAAATAATGGGTTATCATCTTTCAAGAGATTGGGGTGCTATTTTTTTCTTACAATAATTTTTTCATTGAATTACTCTTGTAGTCATCCTAGTGATATTCTTTTATGGCATTCCTCTTGTTGAAAATATCTTTAAAATCATTGAAAATTCTAGCCACTTAGGATTTTATTATCCAGTTCCTTGAAATTCATGAGCAATTTAAGAAAGCATTAGGAAAGGTGGTACTACTGGATCATTTGGAAGATGTCACTACCTTCATCAACAAAGTATACATCCATAGTAGAAGGTGCACTTATTAAATTGTTTCTTCAATAAATCCATCAAACAAAACACGTTGAATAATCAATAGAGGTTTGGTTTAGCAAAACTTATTATACCCAATTGATTCTTGAACAAAGGTCCACTAGATTACATAGCAATATAATACAAATACTAGGTAGGTTAAGGGCATTGATGGAAGATTTATCTTTGAAAATAGTAAGAAGTTGGTTAGAACCACCTTTCATTTGACTACAAAGGAAAATCATAAAATAATCATAGCATTTATTTATCCTCAAACTATTACAAGGATTGATAGAGATGTAAACTAAAATATTTTCCTAATCATAGGTTGAGAGAAAATTATTGTATACTACAAGGCTATTTAATCATATCCCAAAAATGAGTTAGGACTTTTTTATATAGAAAAATTTAATGGCTAAATTAGATTTCAACATATCAAGTAGTTTTTCAAGAGAGGGAAATCAATTACAAAAATTAAATCTAAACTAGTAGTGGTTAATGTTCTAAAGTATTATATGAACATATTGTTTGTGAAAACATCTAAAATTAACAACATTGTGATGAGACACCTAACATAGCCACTTTTTTCACTATCAACACCTTACTAGGCCCAACCCCCCTTTGTAATTAAGTTGTATACAGTGTAGCCAAGAGGAGGCCCTAAAACCCATTTTTCCAATCCCAATTTGAACACGAAAAAATAATGGAAAATTTTGGTTTGACATGGTATTTTAGTGGCTACAATGAAAAACAAGTGGAAAAATGTGGGATTGCTAGATAAAAATGTACTTGCCCCTTTTTTCGTGTTAAAGCTCTGAACTTTCCCATTACAATATATATGGAAGGCCTAGCAACATGTATGTGGGTTTCTAAACTGGAAAAAGGACTCCTTACAACATGGTTTTAGCTTTTCTATGTCTTCTATTTGGTGGAACAAACTTGTCTAATATCATGGGCAATTGCTTGTTGTCACCTTACCTAAGCAAGTGCTTTATCTTTCAAGAAAGGAGTGAAACAATTTAATGATATATAGAAATTTCATTCCCTAGATTGGGCTAGTTGACAATATATCAAGAATGTATTTAGGTTAAACAAAAAGTATAAAGGCTTCGTGGCATTTGTGAAATTGTTGGTTCCTATAAATCTCCTTATGAAAATATGCACACCCTTACATTGCAATGTTTTTAAGGATTGGTGGTCGATTGATAAATATCCTTTTTTCTTGTTCCCATTGAAGAAGATTTAATTTAAATTTCTCTTGAATATGAAGTTAAACCCAAGACTCAACATAAGATGGAGTTGCAATTTTCAAGAAAAGAAATGGAGAAGTTTAAGTGTGAAAATTTGGAAATCCAAGGTAGAGGCCAATGCACAAATTATGACTTGGAAAATTTTACACCATAAGTTGCCTATAGGGGATAGGATAAAATGTGAAAATTCAAGAAGCTAAATGCCTATTTTGTCAAAAGAGTGAAACCATTAAAAATATTTTTTGGGACTATTTTAGAGCAAGAGTAAAATGGAACATAATTTTTGGTCAGTTACCTTTTGTGTTTGATCAAGCCTTACATTGGAAAGAAACATTATTTGGTGTTAAACTTCATAATAATATAGTTGTTGATTTTATGAGACAATGTATTTTTATACATTTATGGAAAAGAAGATGTTTATCAGTGTTTTCTAATCATATTTTGCATTAAGAAATAAATATTCTAAAGTTTTCCTCTAACATCATGTCGGAATTCATTGTTTTATGCTCGCAATGGAGGATGAGACTCAAAAATGGTGATATTAACAAGCATTTGGACAAGATTAAACATCATTTTTTGCAACTATATGCAAGGGAACTTCATGGTGGCAAATATTTACAAAATAAATAAATTTTAAAGTGTAATGACTTTGGTTAGTTGAGTTTCTAGGTGTAATGTTGGTTGCAACTCTCAGTTGGGTGATTGTTAGTGTTTTTCCTTAAGCTGAGTTTCATCACTTGTGACAAATATTGTATTGTTGGATGTAATTTCTCAAATGTGATAGTGTTATTGGTTTTTCATAGCTAAGTTTGTATGCTTCATCTGGTGATGTTGTTCATTGTAATTGTCCTTCTTTTTTGAGTCCCTTTGTTGGATTTTTATTTGTTTAATTTGTAATTCTTCTTCCAGCATTTTTCAATACAAAAAAAAACACCATACTAGGCCTTTTGTAACCACATTCTCATCATCTCAACACTAATTAATTTATTAAATTATATTTTTTAAGTATCCAAGGCTTATCCTCTACCATTCCCTTTATCATACAATTAATTAATTAAATCATATTTATTTAATTAAGCTAACATTCTACATACATTTCCCCATAATTGATTAAAAATAATCTAATTATTTGATTAATTAACCTAAATCACCAATTTCTAGTCCAATCCCACATTAATGAGATAGTCATGTCACATTCATAATTTAAAATAAAAGAAATCCATATGACCAATCCAATGTCAAACTAACAATCAATCGTAGTGATCCATCTTCAACTACCTTCAATCCAAATCTAATATAAGTTTTAATTTCCAGTATCCATCTAGTCAAGTCAATCCTAGCACTCCATCCACCAACCACCAACATTTATTATCATTTCCTTCACAATTTCAGATTCAAGAATCCTCTCTTGAAATCTTAACCTTCCATCTCAAATTCTCCTTGCAAACATATTTATCACATAAAACTCAACATATCACTACAAAATAAACACATCATAATAGAGCCATCAAAAGAAACCATGGAAGGTATAATACTCTTCTAAGCTTGAAATATTTTATGTACCATTCATTGTACCCTAATCCAATGTAGAAATAGACCATTGAATTTTAAGTTTAGATTTTCTCTTCTAAATTTTAGAATATCAACAAAAAGTTGATTGTTTTGATATTATATTTGATGCACCCAAAACCGGTGTATTTTCTATCCATTCATTTGATGCACCCAAAACCGGTTGTATATTCTATCCATTCATTTGATTACTAGCAAGTTCCTATAATGGCATCGTGTTTATTGAGTATAATTATTGCAAAGCTAATATTTTTGAAGAGACTATGACCGGTTGGGACTTTTTGATATAGAAAAAATTAATGGCTACATTAGATTTACATATCAAGTAGTTTTCCAAGTGAGGGACATCAATTACAAAAATTAAATCTAAACCAGTATGATGATGCTAGTGGTTAATGTTCTAAATTATCATATGAGCATATTGCTTGTGCAAACATCTAAAATTAACAACATTGTGATGACAGACCTAACATAATCACTTTTGTCACTATCAACACCATACTAGGCCCTTTGTAACCACATTCTCATCATCTCAACACTAACTAATTTAATAAATTATATTTCTTTAATCATCCAAGGCTTATCCTCTACCATGCCCTTCATCATCCAATTAATTAAATAAATAATATTTGTTTAATTAAGCTAACATCCTACATGCATTTCCTCATAATTGATTAAATAATCTAAGTATTTGATTAATTAACCTAAATCACCAATTTCTAGTTGAAACCCACTTTAATGAGATAATCATGTCACATTCATAATTTAAAATAAAAGAAGTACATATCACCAATCCAATGTCAAACTAACAATCAATTTTATTGATCCATCTTCAACAACTTCAATCCAAATCTAATATAAGTTTTAATCTCCACCATCTAGTCAAGACAATCCTAGCGCTCCATCCACCAACCACCAACATTTATTGTCACTTCAAAATTTCAAATTCAAGAATCCTCTCTTGAAATCCTAACCCTCCATCTCAAACTAATCTCAAACCTTCATAAGAAAAAACGTGTAGGTATATTTTATCACATTGGGAGCCCAAAGAAAACTCAACATATCACTACAAAATCAACACCTCACTTTAGACCCATCAAAAGAAATCATGAAAGGTATAATACTTTTTTAAGTTTGCATTATTTGATGTACCTTTTATTGTATTCTAATCCGAGGTAGAAATAGTTCAGCTCTTGTATGTCTGTTTTTGGTTGTTGAACAGTCTTTTGTATTTGTTTAGTTTGACTGGCTTTTTGGCTGGTCATATCCTCCAGCTTCTTCTGGTAGCTCTATTCTTGTAAATTCTTTTGCTTTGTTCAATACAATACAAAAATCTAGATTTTCTCTTCTAAATTTTAGAATACCTAGTGATTCATGTGATGACTAGAAAGTTCCTAGTGTTTATTGAGTATAATGATTGCAAATCTAATATTTTTGAAGAGAATATGACCGGTATGAATGTTGTAGAGATTATAGAGGAGAGTATTAGTGATGCTGCTCATGCGCTCTTTATTTTGGATGGTCTAACAAACACAAACATTTTTTTCCATTAATTGTCTTTCAGATATAGCCTATTTTTCTGCCTAGTTATTGTGAAGAGAAGAATCCAAGCCAATGCTAACAGAGAAATAACTGCCATACACCTATTAGTAATAGCAATATACGTTAGGTAAATGGAGAAGATTTATACACTAAACTAAGAAGGAGACGTACACCTAAAGCTAAATCATTATAAAGTTCTCAGAAATAACAATGGCAAAATTGTATGAATGCATCCACTGGTGACGATATAACAATGACAAAATTGTAGGGAGGTTTCCTATGAGAAAAATATGTAAGCCAACTCTCTGCAATTGTCTTTTGTCTTAATTCAGAGAGAAAGTCCAAGCTAATGTTTTCTTAGGCGTCGAGAAAAGATTTTGTGAGCTAAGATCTGAAGCATCTGCTGATTGAGTCAAGAATTAGGTAATAATAAATAAGATGTTAATTGTAAGCATGTATGAATACAGCTATTCAAGACATTTGACTGGCCGCTATTCCACAGCAGTTGGTAATTATTGTATAGAAACTTAACCAAAATGCTTATCTAATTTATCTTACAGTTATGTAAGACAAAAAGGAATTCCAAAATACAAGACGAAGTATGGAAGTGTCGGTGCTAGTATTTAATGCAGTGTTTAATGCACTATTGTCGCTTCTCTTGTAAGTCAAATAGTTTGTTGTCTTCAACCATGCATGTAAGCTCTTGATTCTGAAATAAATCTGGTTTAATAACTGATCTTGTACGTGTACTGCAGTCTTATTTATGGTATGGCCTTTTCAGCATGATAAGACGTACCCATAACCCAGAAACAAGGTTAGCAATAAAGAATGGCTGGGAGATATTCTGGTACAGTTATGGACAAACTTGGACAAAATTTTAAGCTATTTTGCTACCTACAAAGATAGGTACTTTCATGGATTGTCCCTAGTTAAAAGCCAATGTCACGAGTTATATGCGGGAAGATTGTAGAGAGGAAGAAGCCCTCTGTATGTATCCCATATATGTCTATTCAGAACTTTTCACCCTTGGTTAGGGTAAGGACTACATAGTGTATCCCATTCAATAGGAAGCTCACTTAATCTAAATGGTATTCTAATTGAAGTACCTTTAAAAAGTAGAATAGGAGTTTAAGATTAATATAAATTGTTGTGATTGTAAATTTCATATTTTTTAGAAAAAAAATATATAGAGATCATAAAATATTTTGGCTTTACTAATTGGATTCTTATGTATGCACATGTTAAGATCATTTTATTTTATTTGAGACATTATGTCTACTAATTTCTTTTTTGATGCAGATTACATCATGTTTTAAAAACAAATCTTAAAATTACTAACTCATGGTATGTTGGGACTCAAACTTGTAATGCCAAATTTTTCTTGAGTCTTAGCTCCCTTGCTAACCCTATCATAGACAACAAATTTGAGATGCTTCCTAATGGGCCTCCCTTGGTCAAAGTTTGTTTATATGTTGTTTTCCTTCATCCCATGTGCCTATCATGTACTAGCAATTACAAAAATTCAAGAAAAATTTAAGTGTGGGATTTTTTTAGGTCCAAGTTTGATGCTACAAAATCCATCTTTAAAGTCCTTTCCTTGTCCCCTCATTTGCATCATAGTAAAAATAAATGAGGAAAATAGATATTTAAAAAAATGGAGTTTTAGAGTTCTCCATCCTATAATCTCTTTTTCCATTCTCCGCTCTTTACTTTATCCTTATTGGTGTTACAAACTTTCTTTTATCTGGGTAGCCTTTTCATGATCCCCTAATCTTTAAAACCTCGACTCCTCAACCTTTTGTACTAGGTAGCTTTTTGGATTCAAAACTTTGGCCTTTCCCTTACCTAAGCACCTATTCTAAGGTATCCCTAAACCCCAATCCTTGAAACTTTTCATTATGTTATTCCTTCGAGATTAAGTGTTCAAACATGTTCTTATTTGGGTACTTAACATGTGATATTCTCAAACCTCGATCCCCTAAAAGTGGTAAAAATCATAAGGTATCCTTGATGCCCCTTTTCCACCCTTTGCTTCCCAATTCCCCGAGTCCTCCCTGTGCCCTAATCCCCATGGCTTCCTCCCTTGTACTTCCCTAGTCCCCACTCTAGGTAAGTCCCTACTCCCACACTCCTTTGTTCACAATCTCAAGTCTCCTCCCAACCCTATTCTTTAACCCTTCCTTCTTTTTCTCCATTCATTCCTATTATACAATCCTCAATTCCCCAAAATTATTTTAGAACCTTGGTATTTTCAATAACTTTTCATCCCTAAACTATCCAAAGGTCCTTAGTCCATTCATACTTCTAACAATTGCTCCATTTTAAGTCCCAAACCTTTCTCTTATATTGATTCCTCTTACACCTTTGGTCCTTGAACCAATCATTTATCTTGCTCCCACTGCCTTCTCCTTCACATCTACATCCCTGGCAACCTCAAAGTCATGTATGGATTCATGTATGGATTCATCATCTTCTCCCTTCTAATTTGTATTTCCTCTTTGATCTTGACTCTTGTATTGCTTCATATTTTCTTAGTAATTAGGTCCATCACAAACCTAGACTCCTACCAAGCACCAAAGTTTTTAGACTTCACACTAATTTCTACCATGCTACAAAAACCCTTGAGAATTAGTTTTAAATACCCCCAAAAACTTTTAGATTGTCATTAAGTCCCTAATTCATACTTTTACGATATTCTAAAGTTGTTTTCCCACCCAAGTTGTGACTCTAAACACATTTTTTGAGGTGGATGAACATCCCAAGCATGAAATGATATTTTAATCTAGTAGAATTTTTTAAATATCTAGATCTAAAGTAGATTCTTGTGGGTGGAAAGGGTACAACTTATTTCTAGTATATGTACCCATTCCAACTTCATTCAAATTGTTGGTCATTGAGTGAATTTTTTGGTCTAAAATTTACTCAAATGGATTCTAAGGCATCAAACATTGAAAGTATGAGATGCTAATGAAGGATAATATCATATAAATCATAGGAAGGTTTTGTAAAGCACCTCTACATCTACTATTATGTCTTCATGGATATTTATAATTATTTAAGGAAATATTATAACCACAATTATATATTTTACCATATCTATGGTTATTGTTCATATGATGAGGGATTGATGTATGTGTGACAACATCTAATGCATTGCAAATATTTTATAATGGCCATTCCTTTGTTCCATGTGGGTCATTATTGTTTTGGTTTTGGATTATTCAATATTTCTATTTTGTAGGATATAATATTTGAACTATATGAAAAATAAAAAATAGTTATGATGATGCTTAGCAAGATTTATCTCCTTCTTCTTTGTTGTTCATGCCTTTGTTTCTTGATGGAGAAGGCATCTATTCACATTTGTGATGGATCAATCATCTTTCATTACAATTATTTATGTGCAGTTATTATCTATAGGAGTAGATTCAGATTTATACAAGTTCATAAAATAATATTGTGCATATCTACACCTGGCCACTATGTATGTAATGTCAAATGAAATAATATTAAGGAATTATAATATTGTTATTATCTATAGGTGCATGTACAAGGTGTTTTATCAAATTTAATAGAGGTCTTATTCACCCATTTTTTCTTAACATTGTGATACATATATTGGTCAAGTGTGCATTTAAGTATAACTATTGATTATTGTAATCACACTACATTTTAATTAGTTTGAGACCCTATTAAGGATATCATTGTGAATACCCTCTAGGCCTAGTTGATCCCAAAGTGAAAGATACACTACCCACTCTTGCTAATTGGCCTTTAACCTTCCTCAATCTATTGATAAACCCTTGTTTTATCTTCTTGATAAAAATATCTAACCCTGAAGGATAAAGCCCTATTCTAAAATTATTAAGTAGTAATTTTTCAAAATCAACATAATGGTGTCATTGGTAAGGATGATATTCTATTTTTTATTTCAAAAACCTTAGCAATATATTCATTAAAGAAATAGCTAGTTTGGATAAGTTTGAGTCCTCACCAGCTCATGCACCTCTTTTTCCATCTCCCTCAAAAACTAGTTTTTTTTCAGAAAAAAACATTTTTAAGGAGTGACACTCACCGTATAACGCATAACTTTTTTGCCATGAAGGATAAAATTCTAATTCTTTCAAATTTAGATTTGTAACTCCGATATCTAGTGCTTCCACTTGGTTAGATAGTGTTTTATTGAATATTTTTTCCTTAATCAAGTTTCAAAATCAAACCAATTACAATTTAGACATAGGTGGACCATATAACACGTAACTTTTTTTTGTATGTATCGAAATTCAATTTTTTTTTGTTGGATCAAGGACTTCAATATCTGGTGCACTCATATTTTTCAAAAAAACTTTTTGATAATCTTCTATTTTTCCACACGTGTAGAATAGAGAGCTTCATTTTCGGTGAAAAACCTATGTTTAATAAAACTTAAAAAACAAATAGATAATAAAACCAAAACATATTAAAATTATAGTCATTGGATAGCTCATTCTAAGGACTACCGATTCCAGTTGGGTTCATGAAGTATCCTCCATTTTCATCCTCAACCTGAGCTTCAAAGGGAAAAAATTGGTTTTCTTGTGCCAGAGAGCAGGGAGGTGGGAAAAGGGGAGTTTGCTCAAACCAGGGGGGTTCGAGCGAACCCCCTAGGGTTTGAGTGAACCAAGGTTCATTTGAACCCCCTTTTAAAAAAAGGGTTTTCATTGTTTTTTTTGGCAGGATGGGGTCCACCTTGCATTTAACTAGTTCGTACGAACTAGGGTTCATTTGAACCCTTTTTTGGTTCACTCAAACCAAAGGGTTCATTCGAACCCCAGAAACCAATTTTTTTTGTATGCGGTCATTTTTTGCCACTTTTCCTTCCTCACTCAAATTGTAAACCACTTTTGTGGGTTTACCCAATAGAATGTCGTCATTATCAAGGATACATTAGTCATTGTCAAGTTGAAGTAAATTGGAAAAATACTTTTAAAACCTTAGTAAAAGAATATTATACAATTTATATTTTCAAGGTTAGGCATCTTATCAACGTACACTAATAGAGTTATGTAGTAAGAAAATAGGAAAGTGAGTTCTTCTTTGCTACCTTGAATTTCAGCTATTAGGATAATTTCTTGTTTGCTTTTTAGTGAAGAGTGGTGAATCTATTTTTTCCCAACAAAAAAACAAAGAAATCAGTAGGCTTGATTATGGAAAGTATTGGAGTAGTCAAGATCACTTACAAGATAAAAACACTTCCACAAATAAATATGTAAGATAAAAAATACTATCATATGCAACATTTAATAACATGTAAAATGTACAAAAGAACCTTACGTAAAAAGGAAAAGATGAGGATGTCAGAAGGTAGAAGTTAAATTTTGACTACTCTCCAAGAGTGAAACACATGTAAGACTCTATTGACAAGTGCTAAGACACTTGGTGAAACATAAATTGAGATTTTTCCCAAGTGAGCTTAAGAGTATTTTGAATATGACTACCCTAGATAGGATAAAATCTAACTAGTTTGATAATAACTCTTTTCACATTGACACCCCCCTTAAACTATGATACTTAGGGAGAAAAGTAAAAATTGAAAAGATGAATCCCAATTCAACATGGCCTAATAAGGTACTCATATACAAATAAATATCTCTCATAAATGAAGAAAAAGTGAAAACCCAATGGGAACAAGGTGAGTGTAGAATCATGGTGGGCTAGACTATACCTCTAAGTTGCAATAAAAATACAAAAATAAAGGAGTTAGACAACTTCATGTAAAAATTTGAATAGGTTATCAAAAAAAATGGAAAGCATGTTGGAATAGAATTTGTAGTAAATTGAATGTAGTTTCTAGGCTATTGTTTTTTTTCAAAAAATATAAATTTATTTATTGAAATTTTAAAATTTTAGTGAAGCACTACTATAATTTTTGAAAAAATAAAAATTAGGTGTCATTCCAGCCAACCTAAGTATGAGAAAAAATAAATATTTAAATATAAATAAAGGACACATGCTCGAATATGATGCATAATTTTTGAATTTTTTTATAAGTAAATAATTAATTATGAATTTTTTACTAGGAATTTTTTTATATACTAAAAGGTAAATTTGGCCAACCTAAATTGGTAAAAAATATAAAATTCAAAAAAAATTTGACCTAAAGCTAGTGAAACATATACTGTGATGCATCTTTCATATTTGAAAAGGGTTAAATAGTTTTAAGTTATGGATGTTTCTCAATCAACCTATCAACTAAGACTTTAGACATAGTGCATGTAGAAATTTAATAGCAACTATCTATTAAATTTAATAGCAAGCATATCTTATATTGGTAGAATGTTGATAGTTTCTTGAATAAGCCCTTTTCATTTCATCAAATTTAAATGAGAAAAAGTCATCAACACGAAGGGTGAATTCCTTAAAAGAGGATGAAACCTCTAAACACATTGGAGCAATTGACCTTTTAGGATTAACACTCCCACGACTAATTCCAAATCTTTCCCAAGAAAAAAACCAAGGAAAAAAAATTGTGTAAAAAAAATGGATATATATTAATATCAGATATCCATTAGTAATGGATTTTCACTTTTTAAGAAATGACTATCCATTTTTTAGAAATTGACATTCATTTCCTAGAGGATTTTTTAGTAATTTTATGTTTTGAAAATAGATATTTGTTATTGAAAACAAATATCTGTTATTGCAAAATGGATATATGTTATTAAAAAATGGATATCCTTTATTGCAAAATGGATATCCATTTTGAAAAGTCTAAAAATTCACTCTTCAATAAAATGGGAGTAATTTTTGCGTTACTAATCAAAATTTTGATTTTTCATAGGATTTTGAAAGGTGGTTCAAAGATCTACACAATGGAATAGGTATTTTTTCTATATTATGCACTAAAAATTAATTATAATCATTTTAAATTTATCCTTCATTTTTAAAACTTCAAATGCTCACAAATTTTTCATACGAAGTCCTTTTTTTATGATTTTTTTTGTAACAATCATCTCAAAATACTTGAAACATTAAATAATAATCAATAATGAAATGTTCATTTATATTTTTTGTACTAAGGAGAGTAACAAATGTGCATAAATCATTGTAGAAGGATTTATTGTTGTCTTTGATCTTATACACACCTTTGCCCAAGTTGACTTGGGACAACATGTGTTACCTTTTGACATAACAATAACTCTACCAAAGTATTCTCAATATATTAAATTATTATGTATAATAAAGGAGTATAGAATATGAAGATCAAATAAGTGAGAAAAAGAATATCAGTAAACATTATGTAGCTTCAAGTCCAAAATCAAAGGATGAATCTATAATTTTGGAATTGATGTAACTCATAAGTAACTCATTCAGTGGAAGATTAGGATCATAAGTAACTCATGGAATATCAAAAATATGGTAAAAATAAATCCCAAAGGTACACTTTCATGTTAAAAAAAGTAAAAATATCAATGATGTTTCAAATATGAAAATGAAATGTTAATGTGGTTACAAGGGATGGTTAGGGTAAATAAAAGGTATTTTAGAATCAATATAATAGAGAATATGTAACAATATAAAATCAATGCATAAATTATCATGCAAAGAGATTAAAATATAAAATTGAAATGTAAATATCATAAAAGTATAGAAATGAGAAACCCTAGTAATATGAATATGAAACCCTAGAAGAAAACTAGGTAGCATAGGATTGGCTAAGTTCACTAAAATGCAAGAAAAAAAAAAAACCTCATAAGGGGAGAGAGATAGGTATAGAGAGAGAGAGAGAGAAATAAATAGATAGAGGAGAGAGGGAGAGATCATAGGGGTAGAAATATGGATACATATATACATGCATATATAACTAGGGAAAGATTGGGGGGAAGATAAAGGGAGAGAGAGAGAGAGATAGAGGTAGAGTAATGGAAAGGGAAAGAGATGGGTAGAGAGGGAGAGAGGGAGAGAGGTATGGAGAGAGGGGGAGATAGAGATATAGAGATATAGAAATGGATAGAGGTAGTTAGAGAAGGAGAAGGAAAGGGGGAGAGAGGGAAAGAGGTATAGAAAGAGAGGGAGAGATAGATATAGAGAGGGGGAGAGATAAATATAGGGAGGGAGAAAAAGGGAGTGTGTGAGTATGAGAGAGAGATGGAGATACAAATAGAGAGGTATATAGATATACAAATAGAGGGAGAGAGGGAGAGAAGTAAAGAGAGATAAAGCTATCAAGAGGGATATATATTTAGAGATGTATATAGCTAGGAAAAGATAGAAGGGAAAGAGAGCAAGGGAGAGAGAGATATAGGTAGAGTAGGGGAAAAAGATTTAGATGGGTAGAGAGAGATAAGGAGAGGTGGAGAGATAAATAAATAGATAGATAGGGAGAGGGAGAGGGAGAGATGGATAGAGGCATAGAGAGAGAGGGAAGATAGAGAGAAAGAGGGGGAGATGGAGATATAAAGGTAGAGAAAGGGATAGAGATAGTTAGAGAGGGAAAGTAAAGGAGAGGGGGAGAGGAGAGATATATAAATAGATAGAGAGGGAGAGAAGTATAGAGAGGGAGAGGAAGATATAGGGGGAGAGATAGAGAGATAGAGATAGGGAGGGAGAAATAAGGTGTGTGTGTGTGAATGAGAGAGATATAGAGATAGAAACAAAGAGGGATAGAGATATATAAATAGAGGGAGAGGGAGGGAGATAAATAGAGAGAGGAGAGAGGAGAATTAGAGAGATATAGAAAGAGGGGGTGATAGGGATATAGGGAGAGAGATAGGTGGAGAGATAAAGAGATAGGATATAAAGAAGGAGAGATGCCTATATATATAACTAGGAAAGATACAAGGGGAAGAGAAAGGGAGAGAGGGAGAGAGAGGGAGATAGAGAATGAGAGGGGGATAGGGGGAGAGATAACTAAATACATGGAGAGGTATAGAGGGATAGAGAGAGGAGGGAGATAAAGAGGAAGCAAGGGGGAGAGATAAAGAGAGGGGAAAATAGAGATGTAGAGGTAGAGAAAGGGATAGAGACAATTAAAGAGAGGGAAGGATAGATAGCTAAATAAATAGAGAGGGAGATAAACAAAGAGAGGGAGAGAGATATAGATATGGGGACTCGAGATAAAGAGATATATATATAGGGAGGTAGAAATAGGGAGTGTGTGTATGAGTGAGAGAGATATAGAGATAGAGATAGAAAGGGATAGGTATATACAAATAGAGGGAGAGGAAGGAAGATCAATAGAGAGAAGGGAGAGAAGTAGAGAGATATAGGAAGAGGGAGCTATAGGGAGAGAGGGAGAGAGGGATATGGATAGAAAGAGGGAGAGATATTTAGAGATAGATATAACTTGGGAAAGATAGAGAGGGATAGAGAAATGGAGAGCTAGATAGAGAGATATAGGGATAGAAAGGAGATATATATAAAGATATACATAACTAGGGAAAGATAAAGAGGGAAGAGAAAGGGAGAGACATAGGTAGAGAGGGAGAGAGAAGGAGAGAGAAATAGGTAGAGTAAGAGAAAGGGAGAGACATAGGTAGAGAGGGATACATAGAAGGAGAGGGGAGATATAGATAAATGGATAGAGAGGGAGAGAGGTATAGAGAGAGGGAGAGAGGTATAGAGATGGGAAGATAGAGAGGAAAAGAGGGGGAGAGATAGAGGAGAAAATAGAGATATATAGGTAGAGAAATGGATAGAGATGGTTAGAGAGGAAGGTGAGGGGATAGAGGGGGAAATAGAGATATAGAGGTAGAAATGGATAGAGATGGTTAGAGAGGGAAGGTGAGGGGATAGAGGAGGAAATATCTCAATAGATAGAGAGGGAGAGAGAGAGAGAGGGGGGTGATAAGGAGATAGAGATAGGGAGGGAGAAACAAGGAGTGTGTATGAGTTAGAGAGAGATATGGAGATAGAGATAGAGAGGGATAGAGATATATAAATAGAGGGAGAGATGGGGAGAGAAATAGAGAGAGGAGCTTGAGGAGAAGTAGAGAGATGTAGAAAGAGGGAGTTATAAGGAGAGAGGAGAGATAGGGAGAGATATCTAGAGATAGATAAAACTTGGGAAAGAAAGAGGGACAAGAGAAAGGGATATTGATTATTCCTTTGATGTTTCAATTATTTTGATATGATTATTATAAAAAAATTATGAAAAAGGGACTTTGTATGCTAAAGTTGTGAGCATTTGAAGGTTCAAAAATCAAGGATCAATTTCAAATGATTATAATTATATTTTGGTGAATAATATAGAATAACTACCTAGTCCATTATGTAGAGATTTGAATCGCCTTTCAAATGCCTATAAAAAATTAAAGTTTTGATAAGTAACACAAAATTTATGCCCATTTTATTGAAGGGTGATATTTTAGGATTTTCAAAATAGATAAATATGTCCCTTTAAGCTAGGAATGGAGATGAATAACTCCTAGATCATGTAGAATTTATAAAAATTGCTAAAGATGAATTGATGGTATTTTCTAGAATCAGAGAACCTCCAAAGAATATATATAAAGAGAGGAGACACAAAACATTGCATGAGTGGCATCAAGTATATTACTTAAGCATGAGTACACAAATGAGATGGAGGAGAAAACAATATGTGAATTTGAAGATGCATATATTATTATGATCATGCAACATAAAACATTGCACAAGTGACATGTATTATAATACTAAATGTGCATGGAACTCTACATATGTACTAGAATCTCACAAATGATGATCAACTAAAAATGTAGAAGGTTGCTTCACTGCTCTACTAAAACCAAGGAAGCATTAGCATAACCACGTGATGATACCCCTTTAATGTTGTTAAGGAAGAGATATAGTAAGATCAACTAAAGTGTGGCACATAGGTATGAAAGGTAATGTAAAAGCAAAACCAAATTTAATATGATGTACAATTAACACTAAAAAGGGTGCATAAAATTCAAGCCACACTTGTATAAAGCAAGAATCACTAGGATTCATTATTGTTGTGAAGGGATACTCATTTGACAAAGATGTGATGGAAAAAATTAAGGAGATACGCAACCTCCATGAAACTTTATAATTGATTACAAATATAAAAGAGACACAATAGATGTATGAAATTCCCCCCTAAGGAACACAAAATTAGTTGGAACTTTATATGACTACATTTACAAAAAAAAATTATTGTTAGAGTTCTTACAAATGTTCAAAAATGACCTCATGTTTAAAATACAATTATCTAATAGAAAGAGATGAAACTAATGGCACCATGATGAATTACACAAAAAAAATCACTTAAAGAAATGGGACCCAAAAGGGAGTTCATACACTCAAGATATGGCCCATTGAAGCTCCTAAAATGAGAAATTCACAAGAATAGAACTAAGAAAATAGAAATATGGAAAAAATACCAAAATAAAAAATCATCTACACTAATACAGATATCATGGAATTATAACCCATTTTTAAAAAATTGTACAAAAAATGACCTATATATGGCCATTGTTGTCATTTGACGAGTACATGAAAAAATAAAATTGACAATCATGAGGGGTTGTCTCTTTGGTAGTAGCCTGGTGATTGTTGGGTTGCTCCACCAGCTAAGATGGTACCCTAGAGTAGTGGTGAGATATAGTTTATTTTAATTAAAAAAACATTTTATTTATTTTTAATTAAAAAAACTTTAAAAAATTAAAGGGGCCTAAGGCTCTCACCACCCATAACTCCCTCCACCTCCTTTAAAAGGGAGGCACATGACCATGGGGTTTTCCCTCCACATACTTTGTACACATCAAGGTATCCTATTGTGGTAGAGTATAGGGTTACACACACCCCTCCCCCCTCCCAATAGTAACATAATTTATTTTTTTGAAATGAAAATATTGAGTGTTGAGTTGTGCTATAGAAATTCTCATTTTTATTTTTCAAAAAAATTTATATTTATTTTATTTTGCATACTACAAGAATTATCTGAAATTTTTACTCCTTAAGTCTTAGAAATTATAATAATTAGAAAAAAAACTTATTTGTATTCATAATAATGGATTCATAATCCTTATTTATGTAAGGTCCTTCATATTTATATATCACTATAAGATAGGGAAATTATTTTGGGTTCTTCTTCTCCATTATAATATTATAACATTACTTAAGGTTAGTGCATTATGTCCACACTAGAAAGTCATGTCTTGAATCACCGAGGGTTTACTAGTTTCAACTGACGTGGTGATTGAATATTTTATCTACTTTTCTCTTTTTAACTTGATTCATTCTAAGGTAGTAGCCAATTTTTTGAAATTATAAATTTAGGATTCTCCTACATAACTCACGGTTGTTTTGATTTTTACTTTGTTTTTCACTTGTTTGATTTTCCATAACTTTCCACTCTTTTCCTTTGTCTTTGATCCACCCATTTAGGCATTCGAATAATATAATAATCATGGTTAAGTTATAAACACAATGTTATCCATATTAATAAATTTTGTAAAGTAGAATCATAGGCCCTAGTTTTTAAAACATGTTATAATACATGTGTAGCAAACACTTGTTCATTTAATCTAGACAACTTAAAATTTCTCTAACAAATACCCTATAATATTTTTTTAAAATAAAATAAATAGAAAATTTGCATTGGTCCTTTGAAATGATTACAAAACATATTAAGAATTTCATCAACTAAGCATAGTTCTTTTCTTCAAGTATTACATCATATAAAGCATTGCTCAGTATGTTAGTTTACAAGTGCATTGCAAGTGTCATAAATATTACAATGACAATGAATTCTTCAGATCAAAGCAATGGAGTTTACTTTGAAAGCTATCGAAGAGTTCTTTGAAAGATATGTGTAAAAAGAGATATGGAGAATGTTGTGAATGCTCCAAAAGTGTTATAGAATGCTAAAGAATGAGAGAAAAAGAGAGAGAGTTGTGTGTGTGTAGTTTCAAAATATCAAGCATCTCGACCAAGAAGGAAGAACTTTTTGGTCCAAAGAGATTGCTTGAGTGATTCTCAACAAGGGTGCATGTTGGCAGAGGCATTACATTGTAAAAACGTGGTAGGTGTAACATCCTGATGGCCAACTCAGCTGTAGAATTTCATGGGACAAGAGTGTAGCATGCAAACATCTCTGCAGTGTACACTAATCTGTAAGAAAATTGAACTTAACCGTCAAGTAGCTAGACATGGAAGATGTTGAAAGATGGCTTGGGTTGAAAAAGAGCATAATTATCTTAATTGGAACTAAAGGGGAACGTGTATGTAATGTGAAATTGCATAGGATGCAATTTACAACATTACAATATCATCATAATTATTGTTATAGAGGTGGGAACACTAACATGAGGTTTGACTGAGGAAAAATCCTATACAACACAACCCTTTTCACTCCTATTGTGTGCAAATTTGAGCCTGAAACTTTTGACAATGACCAGTTGCAGAAGGAAAAAGTAGACTATGACTAAGTGACTTGACTTCAAACCAACTAAAAATCCTAGGAATAGGGTGCCAAATGCCCATAATTCAGCCCCTACTTCTAGTAACTGTGAACCTAGATCCTAACCTACAAGAGCACAAGAAACAAACAACAAATTAGATCGAATGCAAGTTAGAATCATGATTCCTCAAGAAATTCATTTAAATTGCAAAAGGGAAAGGAAATGAGATGAAGAACACAAGAAACGTAAAACATATCAAATCCTATTGTAATGCAAGGCAAACTCTTAATCTCTTGAGGGAATTGGTGCCAATTTGATGTGAAAATTGGCCCTTTCTCAACTCCAATGATGCAATGGTGATTTGGTGATGAAAGTTGATCCACTTTGATGAAAAGTAATGAATGCTCCAAGATAAAAACCTACATAACCTAGCTATAACTCAAAAGTATGGATGAAGATTGCTAAAGATTTGAATATAGTAAGTTTACTCAAGTTGTGGATGTTGAAATGAGGAGATTAGCCTCTTATTTATAGAATGTCAAGTTCAAAGAATGCCAAAAATAGAGAAATGTGGGACTATCTTTCATTCAATAGCAAGGTGCCACTTGTCCAAATGTGAATGGGCCAAAAATGTGCAAGTTTTGGTCAATGTGCCAATAAATGCCAATATTTGAATTTTGAAATTGTATTAATGACAAGGTGGAGGGAGAGTCAAATGGAGTAATGGCAACTTGGATCAATGCAAAAGGACTTGTAAGAGGGAGTGAATGCCTTGTTGGAAGGACAAAGTCAACTTGGATTTGAATTTCAAACTTGAAGAATATTCCTCCTTTATGACATGTTGAAGATAAATAGAGATTTAATAAATCAAATATCTCTATTTTCATGTGCAAGTGGCAAAAGATGGAGGATGGGACATGAGGAGAAATTTAAATTAATCAAGGTTAATTAATTTAATGAAGGATTAAATGATGTGACCAATTTGACTTAAATTTATGGATTGATTTAAATCAAATATGAGAATAATATGATTTAAAGATTTAATTAAATAAAGGGTTTTGATTTATTTAACTAAGGGGATGAAGGTAAATTAAATTAAATAAGGTTTTAATTTACTCAATTTAATGGATGAACTTTAGAGATTTAATCAAATAAAATTAATTATTTAATTAAATAGGGATAATTAGATTAGACTGATTGATTTAATTACCGAGAAAGAATGACTTAATTAGATAACCGATTTATTTAATTAAGAGAGGAATATTGATGAATTTAATCAAATAAAGGCATTTGATTAAATGGTTAGACCGAAGGATGATTCAGGATGAAGCGATGTTAGTGGTCAGGATCAGATGTCCAACGTCATTTAGTATATTTTAAGCATCTACATTTTTCCCCTCTTTGAAGCAACACACTTGTTGTGCTGATTCAAAGAATAAACAATCTCGATCAAAGCCAAAAAAAGATTGTTTTCAAAATTTTGCCCCACTACTACCCCGGTGAGAGAAAACATGCTAATATACTGCCCCCTTGAAAGATTGGATGAAAATTTTGATTTTTGGGTGATCTCACAAAAAAAAAGGACAAGGCGCCCAACAGGTCCAAAAAAGCTCCAAGAGGCCAAAACCTGTCTAAACGCAATAAAACGATGTAAAACAAGCCTCAACTGGACAAAATCAAGTTCAAGAGTTCAAAACCCTAGCAGGATAGCCAAATAGGGTCAAAAAATCCTAATTTTTAGGCTTACAAGGCTCCAAGGGGTCACTTTCTATTCATTTTCACACAACCTTTTAGCGATTCTGCAATTTGAGATTTGACACTCTAACGAGATGGTGCAATGATAGCTCCCGATGCATATTTCTGATCGAGTTCGGACATACCAGCAACCTCCTGACATTGGGGCACCAATAAGTGATCCTTACTTGAGCTTCGTCTTTCATTTTTGTGCTTATTTAATGCTTTTTAAACTTAGCTTCTCTGCGGTGCTATATAGCACCGCTCAAAATTGAAACTGCACCACTTGACAGTCCAAACTGACTTGCCACCATAGAATGCACTATTGTGGTAGAGTTTGGAGTTTGGAAATAGACTTCAAACTCCAACGCATATGCTACCTCCAGTGAGGGCATTTCAAAGTCCGATGCAGTGGTGGACTTTTAGACTAGGATTTCTGCCAAACTGTGACACTTTTAGAAAAGTGCACCATGATGGTGCATTTTAAGATTTTGACAGTCCCAGCATCGTAGTTTGCAAATTTCAAACTACAACACCTTCACAGATAGCGATGCTAAGCTGGCTTTTTGGACACTCGGAATAAAATTTCTCAAAGGTTTTAACATGGAAACCTTTCCTGATGTAGGATGCGGCGAGGGAGCTCTATTCTCAGGAGCATAGATCGCAGGAGATTTTCAGTTACCTACAAGATTTGAGTTATAGGGAGCAGGATCGGTTACGAGATATGGGACTATGGTACATTGCTTATGCAACACCCATGTGGACCCACCTTGGGATGATGCCAGCGCTTGCTAAGAGATGGCACAGTGAGACCTCATCCTTCCACCTTCCTACTGGCGAGGCCAACGTCACCCTAGAGGACGTGTGGCAGATCCTCAGATTGTCGATACATGGGCAGTGTGTTATTCATGATATGGATGCTAGACAGGACGCTTGTCACATAGTCCTTGCCACAGAGGACGTTATATACTGCAAGGGTCAGATAAAGTTAGAGCGTCACAGGGCCCTGACCTCACCCTTCCGCTTGGTGGTTATAGTGATCATTTTAGGTCTCATTACCCCGGATCGGTGAGGCTAGTATCTCAGTCCTAGTTGGGGGCTCTACTAGGAGTGGATGGTGATGTGTGATAGGCCTGTTCATTTTTCTTGGGGTCCTATTCTTCTAGCCTCGCTTTATAGGGATTTACATCAGTATGTCTACCTTGATGGCAGAGCACTTGGAGAAAGTGCCACGCTTCTTCATGTGGGCATGGGAGCACATCTTCATTCTTCGACCGCGAGTCGTTGCAGTGCCGATGGGGCTTGATGATCCCCTAGTGTGGTGCTATAGAGGCGGTGTGTCTTTTACACACACGGGTGAGCATAAGATTCCTCATTAGAGGAGGGTCCTGGATGATATGCAGGTCTTCACCTGGTGCCCATACCTTGGTCGCCCCGAATGGGCCAACGATGCATAGCAACTATTCCTTGCCCACCAAGACCGCTTTATGTAGAGGTGAGAGCATACGATGGTCAAGAGATACCTATTAGGATGAGTCCAGTGTTAGTTTGGTGAGCCACAAGACCAACCAGATGACGACTACATGGCTATATTTTCTCACACAGTATCGCAAGGTGCCTAGGGGCGATATGTTCCTACCTCCGAGGAAATAGATAGCTTTAGATAGTTGATGGCCCAACTGTGGGTATATGATCAAGGCCCCGCAGATCTAGGTGTGACACAGGCCTACAAAGATTGGTTTCGGCCACCCTTATGATTGACAGTTCCAGGTGCACCCTTCGCTCGGCGGAGATTGAGGGGCAAAGAGGGAGGACAAGGATGAAGAGAGGGTGAGCGGCAAGATCAGTCAGTCAGGGTTCCAGTTCAGTTGGTCCAGGTAGATGTTCATATGCAAGATCAGGACCAGGGGCCAGCCAGGTAGTAGGATCAGGCAGATGTACCACCACAAGTTGAGGGTGAGGATCAGCCTCATGTGTAGCCCCCTCGAGCACAGCCAGCAGGATAGCCAGATCCCCGAGATGTGCAGATTGCACAGCTACAGGCTCAAATTCATACTTTGACAGTGGAGAGGAATCAGGCCAGGGTTGAGAGAGACCAAGCCATTTTGCAGAGGTAAGCCACAGAGCTACAGGTGGCTGCAGAGATGGATCAAAGACAATAGTTAGAGAGCATGGCGTCCTCCTCCTCTTAGAGCATAGTGCCTCTTTGTTCTTACAGGGAGGCCATTCGAGAGGTGGACTATTATTGTTTGCTTTATCATCAGTCTATACCCAGAGCAGTTCGAGCCCCAGATTACTCTCAGCGGACTAGCCACAGACCAGCAGAGGGTCATGGTGACAGAGGTGAGGGCAGCAGATAGGAGGGTTAGGCTTCATTTTGATCGAGATATTATTCTTTTGTGCCATATGGGCTCATTTTTGATAGCTCGTTGGGCCTTTTTGTACTTATTGACATACACATGTACAGTGATCTAATTATTTTGTACTATGATAGTTACCCGATGATGATATATATGATGATGATGTTGATATGATGTGATGTGTATCATTTATTTATGTATTTATGGATGGTTCTATTTCTATATGCTATGCAATAATGTTATGGTGTTATGTGATGTATATATGGATGCATTTTTTTCTAATGGTGTATGCATTATGTGATGGTTATGCGACTAATAGATCTATATTATGCTTTTAATAAATGACATATGATATGCAAATGGATTTATATGATATGTGATATGGATGGATGATATGTATGTTTTTATGAAGATGTAATCTATATGATGATTTATGTATGTTGATGCAAATGTGATGATTTGTGCAATGATTTCTTTTTCAATTCCTTTTTTCGTTATGATGGTGATGATGATGTAGTGATCATGCTATGTGGTTATGAATGTATGGATGTACGTGATTTGTCATGTATGATGTGTGCTTGTGATGATGTTTATGATGTGATATGCAAAATGGTATGGAGATGATTTATGGTGTATACACAAAATGATATGTGAGTCATGATTATAAATGCTTTTATAATTATGGATGGATGTATTCTTTTAATGTAATGGATTTTATAATGTTTCTATACCTATTTTAAATGTGCACTAAATGCTTATAATGATATGGAATGATTTGTAAAATGAAATGAAAAAAATGATTGTGATGTGGTTATTTATGAGATGTTCTATATGATATGGATGAATGATGGATGATATGTATGTTTTTTATGATTATGTATGATGCAATGGTCATGCTCTATATGATATTCCTTGATGATGTAAATGAGATGTTTTTTAAGATGTTGATATATATTATCCTAAACATGTTAGATGATTGTGAGATGTATGTGATGCATTTATTGTGATGTGATGTAATATATGAAATGATATGTTAATGCAAAGTAGTATGATGATGTTTTATGTTATGCAAAATGAATGTAATGTGAGAGATGAATTTATGATGTTCATGTGATGTGAATATGTATGCTTATGATGCGATGGATTATCTATAATTCTCATGTACCTATTATGTTTGATTATGCAGTAGATGATTATGAAATGTTCATGCAAATAAATGTTATGCTATGGTTTATGTGATGAATGCAATGTGATGAAAAATGGATGTAATAACACATTTAGACGATGATGGAGATGTAATGCATATGTTTCCTATATGATATGTTATGCAATATGTTAACTATTTGTGGATGCAAGATCGATGATGATGATGATTAACTATCATAGTACCTTGTTAGCATGAAGAGAAAGAAGGGATGAAAGAAAAGAAGACATTCCAACAAGACATAAGATGATGAATATGAAAATGATGATGACTACTTGCTAAGGAGTTAGGATTTTCAAAGGGCCAATTTTCTTATGTTTGGTAATACACATAAATACGATGCATCAAAGTATTAAGAACTAGGATGACGTATTTAGTGTGATGGACTTTGACTCAACAACCAGATAGGAGTATCGTTGTTCACACCTGACATAAGGAAACCTTACTAGGGTGCACTTTAGGTACTTCACACATCTCAGACCAAAACATAGGAAGGTAAGCCTTCCTATGTGGTCAACAAAATATCTAAAACACCCTCTAAATAAAGCAAGTATTTGCTGAGGTTATTTTACAAGAATATCCAACAAGCACAATAGACAAAAGATAATGATCATTGCCCCATTCCTATCTCTCTAAATCCTTTGTTCAAATATCATCGAGAGGTCCTTGGAATGAGTGCAGTAAGATAATAAGATAAAATCATGTAAACAAACAAGCTAATGTTCCTCATACTGCTAGCCAAAGGAAATTATGTTTCTGTAGGATAAGAACCAAAACTTATTGCCAATAGATGATGTCTATTGTTAGAACGATATATCCTAAGACATATTAGTGGATGGTGGCATGTCATTTCGGTTATCCAAAGTGCTTGGTTTGATAAAAAAGTGTCCATTGTAGGAAGGATTCATCCTAGGACATGATTTTATCAGAAAATGATGAGATTGGTTTAAGACTGATTAGCTATTGATATAAAAAGTTGATCAACTTGTTTACTGACTGACTTAGGCTTGAGATTTTGACACTTGGGTTTTTTACTTTTCACCTGCTAGACTTGTTTCTAATTGTTTCACCAAAGGTTGGGGATGATGATCATTTATTATGAGTGATGTTATTGCGGGTGAAAGCGAGATGAGATGGATCAATTTTTTCAGATGTTTTTGATGTTTTGAAATGTTTTTGAGGCTATTTTTTGGTATTTTTTGATATTTTATAAATGTTTTGATTTTTTGATTTTCAAATGTTTTGGGGTTTTATGAGATTTTGACCAAGAGACTAACCTAGGACCTATCCTAGGGGCCTTGGGAGCTAATCAACATATTAGCCTTGCCTACGTTATACATGTAGAGACCACATAGTTCAACTGACAACTTGACTGATTTACAAATGAAGATATACATGATGAATTTCCAGTTTATTATGACGAACTCCTAAAGGACTAACCTAAGTGTCTTGGGGGATGATCAAAGATCAACCTTGCCTACATTCAAGGCTCAGAGACACGTAGTTTGACAAGACAACTCTGTTTTTGACTTTTTGAATGACTTTTTGACCTGTTTTTGGGATTTTGATATGTTTTGAATGTTCTTGGATTTTGGTGATTTTTCGATGTTCTTGAATTTAACAAAGTTTGAAAGCTTGAAAGGGAATTTATAGTTCTATTCTTAAACATTGAAGATAATTCAATGATAAGGAGGCAACGATAAAGGAAGAAGGGATGGGGTGCAACTGCTCCCACACATGGGCGTAGCCTCTATGGGGAGGGCAGTGCCCTCTCCACAGACCACAACCTATGGAGAGGTCATTGGCCTCTCCACAGCTAGTCACAATGCAGCTACAAGCTGAGATTTATATCAAAAACTTGTATATATATATTTTATTTAATGTTTATAATACATTCAAACAACAATCACAATAATAGTGATATTCAATCTTTGGTTTCAACAAAGATTACAGTGCAAAGATATCTATGGATATATATATATTTGTGTATATATATACGTGTATATATATTCTAAGAAATATATGCATATATATATATAATTGTATATATAAGTATAGAATCAGAAATTATGTGGTATGAACTTTTTTCTTCAAAGAATACAAAATCAAATTGGGGTTTTCTTAGAAAAATGAATTCTTATTGTGATTTCTACGGAAAACATATTTTACAATTTCAAAGCAATATTCTTCTAAAAATAAATGAAACCCAAAATGAATCATTCATATGCACAACATAAATAAAGATTTCATAAAATAAATAATTTAGGAACCTGGAGTCTAACGCTAAGTTGATAAATTTTCCCTGGTTCAATTATCCTTTCTTGTTGTGTTCCTCTATTCCCAATTTCACTCAAATCAACTATTCTTGCTTGCTTCAAATTTTATTTTCAGAAAAATAAAAATAAAAATAAAATGATGAAAGATGAATGAAAAAATAACTAACTTCAGACTACCCCCTCCTGTTGAGAATTAAAGAGTTTTATATATTTTTATTTCTTTCTTCCAGCTTGTTTTCCCTTTGTTTTTCTATTTTTTTTCCCCTCTTTTCTCTTGTTTTCTAACTTTTCTTGTCTTCTATCTTATCTCTTGTTTTCAAAAATCTTCTTTTATTCTTAATTTTTTTATAAATCTGTTTTAAAAAACAAAAAGAGGATTTTTTTTCCTATGCATCACATTATCTTCATTTAAATAAAATAAATATCATTTTTATCCTCAAGCAAAGCACATTATCTCAATTAAATAAACAATATCTTAATTTTCAGATAAAGCATCAATTAAGAATAAAAAAAAAAAAACTTATTCTTTTAATTTTATGCATTTTAATTTCCACTATCTAATTTAAATAAATACTACAAGTAAAACAAATTAAACAATTTTCTAAATGCAATTAATATGTTACTACGTGGTGTGTGCGCGTGAGAGATTTTGTTCCAACTTAACCCTGTCAGTTAGTTAACCTCCTCTACCTCAACCACACTCTTGGTCTTCGACAAGCCTGCATCTCATGTAAACTCAGGCACCCATTAGTAGGTTAGTGTCCAAAAATATAAATAAAAGTAATTCAATTCTTCATTCTAACATACCACTTTCTATGTTATTCATTTGAATTTAATAATAATTATCACATTTCATTTTCTAGAATAACATACATTTATTCTATCATTCAAAGATCACACAAGTTATTCTACCACACATTTAGTTTCCAGTTCTATGTAAAGTGAAATCAAGAGGTGTCAAAGTTTGATATGTGACAGGCTCGAAAATGAGCCAAGTGGAACACACAGCGGGATAGTTGTTGCCCCATCAGGAGAGACTTTGAAATCCCCTCTAGTTACTAGATCAAGGAAAAGAAAAGAGGTTGATGAACAACCCAATCCCAAGGTATATGCTAGAAAGGCTTTGGAAGGTGAATCTTCCAAGAAACATAAGAGATCAGGCAATGGCATAGAGATGCCTATTATTCAAGAAGATTTTCTCCACGAGGGAGAGGAAATGGAGGCTGAGCAACCAAAATCTCCACCTGCCAGCTCCACTTTTGTTGCTCCTCCACCTGCTTCATAGGCATTGGTTGCTACTTCCCCACCTGCAGTGGACATCTCGGTCCACCTTGCTTCTTCTCCACCTACCAGGAAGGTTGTAACGATTGACTCTTCTTCCGTCGCCACCTCTCCACTCTCTTCTGCTTCAATGTCTTCGACTGCATCTCTCATTAGTAACAACAATCATACCCATACCCACACTCTCACTTCCAAAGGCATTCTCTCAGCATATGCAGAAGGTTCCTACCAAGATTTTTGAAGTATTAATGAACTCGACTATTCAGGTTGCCTTGGCACAGATCCTTGCTAGTATCCCCACCTCCACTCCTCCAACTGAACCACCCAAAATGAAAGCCACAATGGAAATATCCGAGGATTTGGAATGATGAGAGAAGGAAGCCATAAAGGCATTGGAGGAAGAAGCGGATGACTACCATGAGCACCCAGAGCACTAGCATTTATAAATTGATAAGGTAGTCCATGAAGGCGAGGAAACAAAGTCCTCCAAGGGTGATGAAGAAGAAGATGTCAGCACCAAATATATTGTAGAAACCTTTGATGCAGAACTAGAAGAAGAGCTAGCTTGACAGTTAAAGGATGTTGGAGAGGAAGTGGAAAGACCACCTCCCAAAGAAGAAAAAGAGTCTAGTAATAAAATTGAAGAAGACATTGAACTTCCAACTGGAGAGCAAGAAGAAAGCCCCAAACATTGTGAAAACGTGCCTCTCAGAAGGGAAGGAAGAACAAGAAGATGTGTCACCTCAATATGAGGAAGAGGAGAGTAAAGAAGAAGATAAGCCCCAAGAAGAGTCTCAAGCTAACAAGAGTCCAAAAATAGAGTAGCCAAAGGAAAATGGGCATAAAGAAGAAGAAGAAGAAAATGATACTAAAGGGGAGGATAGCCCCAAAGAACGCATGCCCACCAAGTCCCCCATCAAATGCACAGTTTTCATCCAAGACTCTGACAAAGAAGAAGAAGACATGAGGATGGAGTAGGAATCTCATGACGATAAAGAGATTGAAGAAAGGAGGGATGAAGAAGAAGGTGATCGTGAATCACCCAAGGAAGAGCCTTAGATGCCTGAGTGGTTGGAAAAGCAACTAGAGAAGAAAGCTCCTACTCCAAGAGATCCAAGAGCAAGGTTAGAGGCCATCTTAGCCCAAGCTTAGATCAACACCAAGAAAGAGAAGAAGCCCAAAGTTAGATCCAAGCTAACAATGGACGCTTCTGGATCTAGGACCATGCAAGTAGCCACACCAGTGGTGGGAGAAGAAGGAATAAGTTACAATGTCTCCACCATCGACTTGGGGACAGCCACCAAAGAGCAAAAAATAGATCACCTTCAAGAGTCTGTTGCCACGGTGGTACATCTGATGCAAAAAGACAAGCTCTCCAAGGAGGAGCTAAAGGCGCAACTAGCTAATTTGATAGTGTATATTCAACAATGGTCGTCAGTAGAAGAGCTTCCCACCACATGCTAAACACCACCACAACTGTTATCCTAGGACCACATCGACAAGCTTGAGAAAAGGAAGAATTGTACTAAGACTACAAAAGATTGGTTCTAGCAAGTCCTGTATGCTAGAAACATGGGCATCAGTTGTGCTGTCAGGACAACAAATAAATTCTTGGAAGTCCAGAAATCCCTTGAGGGCATGAGGAAATTTTGCACCGACTTCCCAGGGATATATGAATCCACCTACCCTAAAATTGAGGCCATCCTCAAGCTGCCTCACAAAATATGGGAATAAGACCTTGTGTTGGCAGAGGATGATCATTGGCTAGTGGATATGTGGAAGTTGGACTTGGAACATAGGAAAGGGATATTGGAGCAAGTCCTCTACAAAGTGGAGCCAGACATTGATTGGGCCAAGGACATTAGGGAAAACTATATTGAGTATCTGAAATTGATGACAGGCTACGATGTGCCCGCTATTGAGATCGATCCAGAAAAGGTGAAGCCTTATTTCTGTAAGAAGATGGAAGATGGAATGTCATGCAAGCTCACCATGTATTTCATGAATTTTTTTGCTCGGGCTTTTTCCCAATCTGAACAAGTCAGGGACAATACAACTAAGTGTGATGAAGATTGGGATACACTTACGGGCTGATCTAAACAATGGAACTACCAAGTGCTCCAATCCAATATAATGGAGATCGAGCAAATTTGGGTGTTAATCAATAAGATCATAGAATTTCACTTTGAAGAAGCATGAAGGAAACCCAAGCATTGATGACAAGCTCCTCACATAATAGCTACAACAAAGGAAATTAGCTAGAAGACAAAATAGGGAAAAGACAAGGAATGTATTTTAAATTGTAA
This sequence comes from Sequoia sempervirens, assembly GCA_007258455.2. Lineage (NCBI taxonomy): Eukaryota > Viridiplantae > Streptophyta > Pinopsida > Cupressales > Cupressaceae > Sequoia > Sequoia sempervirens. The sequence continues at coordinate 32,121 of VDFB02021115.1, read as the reverse complement.
TATATTTGGGGGTAGGTGAAACCCTAGTTTGTAGTGAATCTTGGCCAAACAATGCAAATCAATCTTGGCAATTCATTTTTATTTTTGAACACTATAAATAGGGGGTCTCCTCTCATTTTCAAGGGAGAGTTGAGTTGTTGTAAAGACATGCTGCAAATTTTTTAATAGAAATTCATTGGCTTTGGTGGATTCTTGAGTTTCTTCGCATGCTACATGGTTCATCTCCCATAGTTAGCTGATTTAGATAGATTTACTTTGTTGTTTCAGCTGGTTTTAGATTACTTTGGTAGATTAGTTAATGTTGTTTAATGGTTGTGAAGATTTCTGCTATGTTGATTCCTTTCTTGTCCATTATTTTTGCTATTTGCTGATGGTGAATAGTTATGTAAAGATAGTCTGGGCATAAACTAAAGTTGCTCCAAACTTCTATCTTTTATTCATGCATGTTTATGGCGAATGAATGGTTGAATATTTGTAGTCCTTAGAAGCTTGCACAAGTTTTACGATACTGTGAGTCAATCTAGTTAAGTGATATTTTGTTTTGAGGAAGCTGTCCATAGTAGAACCCTCCATGACCACTATTCATTGCTAGTTTTAGATCCAGGAACCTCTTCTCTTCACTGCTCTTTTTTTATTTTTTTAATAAGTAACCTATGCTAAGTTTAATTGCACATTGTAAAGCCAAATCTTAAGATAAAACAAGAGTTTATGATTGTTGTTCAAACTTGCAGCAAACTGCACTCTAACTTCCCATATTAGGAACTCCATTTCAAGATTCACCTCATATCCATCCCAAACTATGTAAGTCTTCCCTGTGATTACCAACAAAATCACATCAAACATCAACTGAGAAATCCCATGCATGTCATGACCTGACACTTGAGAGACCTTGGGGTAATTTTCAGCAACTTGTTGTTGGAAATTTCCTTTCAAGAGAGGTGATGCACCTATGCATTACCTATGTTAAGAAGTGCATAAAAAACACCCATCAACTTTAAGATTATTAATATGACTACCTCGGTTATTATGTTGATTGACAGTAGTGGATGAGGTAGAAGGACCTTGATAATGCATAGGAAAAGACTCTTGGTATATTCCTAATTGATCATTTGGTGATCTGGACTTGACTCCCTCAATTTTAGTATCACTTGATCAATGAGGTCTTGAAAGTGGTTCTCGGGCTTCACACACTTATTCATAGAATAACCCTTAACCTTGAGATAGTGACAATAATCATTGTATTTATACTAGGAAGGTTTAGGTTTTGACTCATCGAACAGTTGTGTCATGGGGAATGTAACTATATTAGCTTGAACAAGCTTTTAAAACATGTCTAAAGGATCCCCAAGTGTAATGATTTTACACTTTGGATAATTTTGGGTACTAGGTTTAGGTTATCCTTAGAGGATGAAAATATGATTGACATCACGAGGTTTAGTGGAATTTAGATTTTTATTATTTTTGCTTGCCGTTTAAACATGTTTTATATTATTTACGCTATCACTTACCATGTTCTTATTCTTGGCCCAAAATTATGATATATATCATTGGATTTGTCATTATTTTCTTTGTAAATCTTGATTAATCCTTTGTTTATGAGGGATTTTTTTATTGTAACCCATTTCTTGATTATTTTTAAATGGTCATTTTAGAATTATTTTGTTACATTACATCCTTGCGAGATTTCATCATCCAACATGTACATTCATGCCAATACAATCCAATCATCCTAGTGGCATTAATCTAAATGCTTGATCCTTAATCAATCATTTACTCCTATTTTCATGGAATGTATATCATCCCAACATGATCTCTCTTAAGTCACCTTTTATAATTTATGACACATCTTGTCTATTCAAGACAACTATTTTTTTTTTCATCCAACAGTTCTCTTGTGGGGGAATCAATTTCGTCATCATCCCTAAATGAGTAGGGGCAATCTTCCATTGGAGCTTCGCTTCATCCCATCCTACTTTTTATTCTTCTTTGAAACAATGTCACTTATTTGCATTGTATCAAAGAGGGGAAAAATGTAGACACCTAAATATTCCCTAGGTCTATTCATCATCACTAAACCTATCATCTAATCCCTAATCGACTAATTTCATCACCTAGGCCTATGTCCCATCACCTAGTATTATTTTCTATCTCCTCACAAAAAAAAAAAAAATTGCTTATTGCCACCTATTATCTATCTCACACATGTGGCTAAATTAATTAAAAATTATTATTATTTAATAAAGCATATCTTCCCTCACCACTTTCCAATAATAATGGGAACCGATGAACACTTGTCTTTATGGTCCCATTTTTCTCTCAACACATTCCAAAAATATTGGGCACATAAGAACACTTATCCTTATGGTTCCCTTATTCTCTCAACACATCTCATTATAGCCTTCTTAGGTGCACATATCCCTAATTTCTGTCATTCTCACAACTACTTACTAAATTTAGTAAGTAAATCCTATCCATTCACATTCTAACTACCTTAATCTCCACCCTTCATCCTCTCCTAGATCTTATGGAATTTTTCTCAACCATTCTCCACCCTTGATCTAACAATCAAATCTTAGCTATCTATTCCCCATTTCAAAAATATATAAAATTTAGACATCCTCTCATCCAAATCATCCATTATCACTTGAGATAGATGCTATCAAATTGGTATCATTCAAGCAAAGAGCATCCACATACCAAATGAATTAGAGTAAATAAAACCACAATGGAGGTTATGGTAACATTTCAAGTTGGTTTTTGATGTTATTATCTTGTTTTGATATCTTTTGTGAGCTCTATCTAAAGGTTTTGCATGTTTTGAATAGGGAGTTTACATACTAGTTTTCTTTCATTTCAATTTCAAAATCTATGCATTACAAGTAGTTTTATAGAGGAGTGATTACAAAGGAAAATTAATGAGGAACCTCAACAAATAATATAAATACTTAAGAAGAAGTTACAAATTGTTGAATACTATAATGATGAAACTTCACAAGGGGAACTATTAGAAAAATATTTGTAATTTAAGGTAGAAAAGGAACAAATGAATGTGAAGGAAGATGAACAAAGAGAACAAACATAGGGAATAGTAGTGGTATTTCCTACATTTACCTACCATATATACCAATAAATAATAGGGATTGAAGGATTCTAAGTGAAGCCTAGAACCACAAGAGTGGATGAGGAAAAGGAAGGGAGGATGTTGATCATGTAATATCTAAATCTTGAAAAAATAAGACCATACTAATTAAATTTTATGGAGAAAATAAAGTTAAAGAAGAATATACTCAAAATAAAAAGGTCATTCCCATTAATATTTATTGAAAAATAAAGGTAAAGGAGGTGATGCCTAATGGACAAGACCACATCGACTAAGATTCATTAAGAATATTAGGGTAAAGATGAAGATGCTTCCCATAATTTAGTATTAGGATGGGTAGAGCAATAAATGGGTGCCATAGAACATAACCCCATAAGTAAAGAATAATGGAAAAGAAAAAAATAAAATGCAAACATGACACAACAACAAAGAGGCTTATAGAAAATTTCCAATCCACATAGATGAAGATCCAAAGCAAGAAAAGCCATCATGGTTGATCCTTACATGAGAATAAGGGTTGGAAGTGATTTCACTCAGTTGTCTTGAAGGTGAGACAATATTTTAGGTCTAAGGAGAATGTTGGTGGGATGCAAGGGGTTGTGTAGTACCACACATCATAAGGGTAATTTTTAGACCCATATACGAGTTATATAATTTACTTAAATAGCCTTAACATCCTATAAGCACAAAAAAACTATTAAAGTAATAATAAAGAAATAGTTTAAAAGAAGGGATGATATTTTGTAAGTGATCATGAGTTATTATGGAAGGATATGATAGAAAGACACAATGAAAAGGAATTAAGAAGTTATATAGGGGAAGGAAAAGTGGGGGATAAGAGCATGAATTATATGATTTGGAATAACAAAGTGTGGAAAATATATGAGATATATATGAACATGGCATGATGAATGAACCAGAGACATCTAGATAAGTGATATATGAGTACAATATGACAAGAATAATATGAAAGATGTTAAGATAGCATGAATTATGAATAATAGATGAAGACATCATTTAAGCCATAAAGGCATATGAATATATGAGCATATGTATAATGGTATGTATATAATTTCTTTAAATTTAGTTTGTAAAAAATTATATATATATATATAAGTTATTTTTTATGATATCACATTGAGGTTTATTACATAGAATAGAGTATAAAATCTTAGACTTTGGTCTATGTTTTTCTTCAACACTATGTATTTCTATTTTTTGGGCATTTCTTCAAACTTCAAAAAATGAATCAATAATGAGGGTTTGGTTGCCATCAAGACAAGACATGAGTTTCATCCTTGATATCAAGCTTTGTCATTGCTTTTAAGCACCACCTAATCTAGCTACAAACATGTGGACAAGTTCTTGAAGGCTACAAGTACATAGTTCAAGGCCCCACAATAAGTTCAAGGTCACATAGAAGGCTTTAGACTGTAATTTTATAGGTTAAGTCCACATGTGTGATTCTAAATCTTAATAGACCATAAATTAGGCATTGATAATTTAATAATAGAAGTTTGAGTTCGATCACAAAAGAGTGTATTTCAGTAGAACATTCATTATTGTATAGAAAACTAAGTGCATGCTTCTCTATTTATCAATTTTAATATATTTTTCAATATTTTATCTAAACTCGTCTCATTTACTAAAATCAATTATTTAATCAATTGATTAACTTGAATATCTTTAGAGGGTGTCTTTTAATCCTTTTTCACCTTTTAACTCTACGATTTAATATCTTCTCAATCACTAGTAATACTAACAATGAATAATAACGCCACCTACAAATTAGAGCAAATAAAAACACAAATCATTCAACTCTAACTCAATCAAAGATTTGAAAAACCTACACTTTTATCATTACAAACACCTGAACTACTAAATTATATGGGATGACTACTTACATTGTTGATCTGATTTTTATAATCAATAAAACGTTATACAATTATACTTGTCTATAACCTCGTTATTAATGTTGATCTTGTAATCAAGATTATGTATGTAAATTTAATTCCAATATCCATATTTGATTGCCTATATTATCATTTGTATAGTTGTCACACATATTCTCTATTTTTCTCAAAAACTTTTGCCATTTGTCACAATTTTAATTATTTTGGATCAACAAACATTTAAAACGTTGAAAGCCCATGCTCAAATTTGTGGCTCGTGATAACCAACCCAAATGTGGATCCCACCCAACTTTTTCAGTCACAAGAAACTAATTAAAAAAGTGAAATTTGCAAATGCCACGCATTGGGCGGCTCGTGATGATATCTCCAATTGTGGACCCTACTTAGCTTTTCCAATAATTAAAAACCCATTATGAAAATGAGTTCCGATAACAATAATAATTAAATAAACAAAAAACATTCAGCGACTTTACACAAGTTCAACATTCACAAGTAGGTATTTTATAGCCCATGACAAGGGGCTAAAATGCCTATAAAAATTATTCGTTATACCGTTATACACGTGTGGGCAGCTTATTATCTCGTCCAATGATGAGCTGTCGTCTTTATTATAAATTTAGATAATCTGCTATATTTAGTTACGCTTCCCAACGTTTTCTTGCTATCGCTTTGAGCTCCGTGTTTGCACTACGTGTTGACTTGCTTGACAAAGTTTTATTATTTTTATAAAATCAAGATATCCTTCCTAAAAGTTTTGGTAAAATATCGATTTGCGACCCATGACGAATACGACAAAAAATTTAGTGTCCGCAGGATAATTCTGGATATTTATGATGAAGAACAGCTCATAAGATTCCACTCTCACCCCGTTCAGCTAAGTTATCAATGATTTTTTATTCAAGGTATTGACGGTGGTTTAAATTTGATGCCCGACATTCCTCATTGGGAATTGTTTTAATGATAAAATACTTAGTTTGGAATAAGTTGTAATGATAAAGTAGTTTGTAATAAGTTGTCCAAATATTAAGAAATAGAATGAGAGAAAATTAGATATCTTAAATAGATCTGTGAGAAATATTTTTGCATGTTTTGGTATTTTTAAGTAGATATATTACAGATAATTTTTTATTTATAATTTTAATAAATTATTTACTTTATATCAAAATAAATAGTCATGTCAATAATGTCAAAGTTTTATCAAAATAAATTATTTTAATAATTTTATATTTATTTTATTTGTTGAAATATATTTTATTATTATCTTAAAAGATTTTTTATAATATTTAAAAATAAAAAATATATATTATTTAAATAAGAAATATTAATTTAAACTATTTAAAATAAATTGATAGAAAAAACTAAATAGAAACCAAAATTATTGTATTTCTCTTTAGAATTAATTTCTTAATGCAATAAAACATTTCAATATAAAACCTAACTTGTAACTATAATTAAAATAAATTGAAAAAACCTAATTTAATTTTATTATTGTTTTATCCCTCAACTCTAGTTTTTATTTTTTATTTTCGCCTCATTCTATAATCTTTTATTGGTTTTTTTCTTTCTACTAGTAAGAAATTGTATTTATCTATTTATCTTCTTCTTCGTATAATTTATATTTTGATATTTTAATATATTAGTAATAATATTTTTTACTTTATAAAAATATATCTTTATGAACTATTTATATTTTTAATAATATTATTAATAAAAGGGTTAATCTTATAGTGCTATGGTAAAGTGGTGGTGTTGTTGTGGCCACCAAATAAAACTATCCCCTAACACTTGTCTATCACATATAGAAATGTATCTTAATATGGTTCTTTACATTCTTCTTTTCAACATGTTTAATTATTTTTAAGCTCATGTTTCATGTTAAAATTTACAATTTATTTAACTTAAATTATTTTTTATGTTCATAAAAAACACTCAACATAAACTAATTAAGATTACAAATAAAATTAGTTATTGCAAATTATATTAAAAATATATATACATATATTTTAATATGTTTTTTAATTTTCTTTTCCATTTTTGTCTATTTTTTATCTTAGAAAAATAAAATTAATTTAAAAAATCTAAAATACTAGAATTACAACATCATAAAGGAAAGTACGTCCTACTAGTGTCACTTGTGTGTGTGTGTTTACGAGAAAAAAGACAGTTTGAAACAAATAATTTTTAATTTTTTTTGTATTTTCATATATTTATATTTATTATTAATTATTAATAGTATATTTATTATTATATTAAATACTTTGACATGTAAATGGTTGTCAAATTCAAGACAAAATTTAATAATTTTTGTTAACACTCTTAAGTAATTACACTCCACCCCTTTTTACTATAAGAATAATAAATAATATATTTTAAAAAATTAGAAGAAATAAATGATAAAAATAAGTATTGTAAGAGAATTGTAATGAATAAATGTTAAAGGTAAAAAATAATAATGTAGAAGGGAAATAAAAAAAAGAAAGTTGATTATACTAAATTGCAATAAGTATGAGGGGAAATGTGTGAGAGAAAGGATGAATAATAAAGAAAAATTAAAAGGTGAAAATGAGAGATTGTATGGTAAAATAAGGATAAATTTTATAAGTAGGCATATTTGAGATGGAGTAGTATTAAAATGGGTGACCATCCAAGAAGTCTCAATGTTTTATCTTTATAAGCGTCACCTAAATGTTATGAATGCTAAGTTGATCATGTATACATGTAATAGATGCACTGCTACTCCTAAAATATATATCAATAAATTTGATGCAAAAATACATAATTAATACATATATCTTAAGTATATACATCCATCTTAAAGATAGTGAGAAATATGAGTTTCTATTTCTTCTTAAGTTGAGAATTATTTTATTTTTTATTTGCATTGTTTACTTTTTTTAATTGTTATTTTATTCTTATATGTAATATTTAATTTTATTTTTGGATAAATTATCATTCATTATGTTTATAACTTTTTTTTGTTTTATTTTGAAAAGTATAATAAATTTTATATATTTATATGTTATATTGTAATAGTTTTATCTTTGTAGACATTAATATATATTTTAAAATTTTGATATCTTTATATTTAAAAAAAAAATAATAATTAGTTTATAATATATAAAAAAAAATTATTGTTAACAAAGTAAAATAAAATATACATTTATTTTATTTCTATATTTAATTATGTAGATCACATTTTTTTATTTTTTATTTTTAAATATTATATATTATATTTTGATATAGATATGAATGACATAAAATTTGTACTTTAATATCATTGAAAATCTTTTAATAAAACATAATATAAACAAGAGCTGCAAGGCAGCCAAGTTCCTGCCAAATAGTAATAGAATTGTTATGCTTTAATTAGTTGTGTTTGATAAATTTTTGCAATGTCACAAATGATATGCACCTGCTTGGTGGAAGGCGCATCTACTTGGTGACAAAGCTTGTGATAGAATTAGACCTAACGACAGGGCACATAGCACTTTACAATCTTGATTTTAGGATTCAAATAACTAATGGACATAGAAAATAAGTAAGTACAAACCAAGCAACAATATAGCCCCATGCTCAACACAGAAACACAAACAAGAATAACTCAAATATTCAACAAATAAATTTCAATGGAGGGGAACAAGGGCAGAGAGAGCTAGAGTTCCAAACAAGGACCCTCAACTCTAGTTCTAGCTTAACACACAAGCCAATTGGAATTTTTTTTTGAGTTGTGTCCAGTCAAAGCTCACCAAGATCCACAATGTTGCTACTATACCATTGTATGCTAAATTATATCGTGATCTAATTTATGGACTAAAAAATCAAATAACCAAAGCCCACTAGGGTAAAGCAGTTACAAAGATTTTATCACATCGCATTAAATACATGTCCCCTAAAAGACACTAAAGATATAAAAGTTACTAAGTACAACATCTATAAGTTCTTAGGCCAATTACCCGAGTTGGAGTTGTAAGGCTTATCATGTTCATTAGATCTTAGTATCTTTATTATTTAATTTGTACCAGGCAGATTTTTTGGGTTGAGGCATTCCATTCTCAGTAATATTAGGACTAAGTGTGTTGTACATCTTGCAAGTCTTAGTTATAATGTTGGAATATTATTGTAATGTTGGCACACTAGTTAAACATGGTAACATTCTAATGTTGTTTGCAGATGGTCCCCTTCAGGACTCAAAAATTATTGAATTTAAGAGTATTGAAAAGGATGAGTCCATCTTGGAGAAGCTAGAGTGAATGTTGAGCTTCTCCTGCAAAGTTTGACGTTTGGATTTGCAAGATGAGTACAATTCATGTGTAACTCTTGTTTGCATGTTGAGCAATGAACATGTGTCAATTGGACCCATCAATGGTTTTGAATACCACTTGGTAGTTTTCCTAGAGCCAAAATTCTATGAATAAAATGCTAGGGTGAATAATCTTATATATAAAGGCTTGGAGAGTTTTAAGGTGTTGATTACTTTCTCCAAGGGTAAAGAGTTTGCTGCAACATCAGATTGTTGAGTTTTTTCCTTGCATTTGATATCTATTTTGTACAACATATGGATATGTATGGAATGTTTGCTATTTTTTTTTTCTTAAAGTACATTTTGGGATAGTGGGTGTAAATGTTTTGAATAGTTTTAAAATTGTTACAATATTCAACATGGTAAAGAATATTCTATTACTTCTAAAGTAAATTAAATATTTATCTTTTGCAATGTTAAAGTACATTTTTTCTAAAGAAAAGTATTTAGTAATATATAGATATCTTAGATAAATCTATGTTAAAGTATGGAAGCAATAAATATAGTAAAAAAATAGATCATACATTTTATTTGTATTTTATTATTTTAAATAAAAACAAATTATTTATTTACTTTAAATTTTATATAGATATCTTACATATCTTAAATATCTATCTAAAAAGACATAAATATATTATACTATTTATTTATTTTTAAATGAAGATAAATTGTTTATTTATTTTATATTTAGTATATATCTATCTAAAATACATCAATATATCAATTTGGAGGTGTATTAATTAGGTCATTATTTCTACTTTTATAAATGAAATAAATATTAAATATTAATATCTATGTATAACAAGTCAATAAATGGGAAAATAACATATAGTTATTTATTCACTTAATAGTAAACTATTTTTTTACTTTATAAAAATATGGATATAAATTTTGCTTTTAATAACGTAAAAGATAGGTAGATGTATTTAATGAAAATTAGTTATTAATATTTATAGACTAGTATACCTATAAATTTTATTTCTACAACCATATTAGCTACCAACTTATAAATTTTATTTTTACTTTCATAAATGAAATAAATTGTGTATCAAATTTATATTTATTATAGATTTATTAGATATATTAATATCTATGTATAGAAAAGTGAATAAATGGGAGAACAACATATAGTTATTTATTCACTTAAGAGTAAACTATTTTTTTACTATATAAAAACATGAACATAAATTTTGATTTTAATCATGTAAGAGCATTTAATAAAAATAAAATCTACCTATTATTAGAAAAAATAATGTAAAAGATGTCTGAGACACCAATTTTTTTATTTAAAGAATAACTTTAATAAACAAGTAAATATATTTTTTTTATTATGGTTGGCAAAAAATTTGTGAAATGGAAGTAATGGAAGCACATTAATCGCTTATATCGGGTAAAATTTGTCTACCAATTAGATTGAAGAGAATTGAATTTTGAAATATGTTTTGTTATATAATTGACATGTATACATTGATAATAGATAACAAAAATCAAATAGAAAAAATGTTTGAGCTCTCATTGGTTAAAAAGAGAATTATTAATAACTAGTTAAGATGTGGTCATGCCTAGGAACTAAAAAATATCAAGAAACACTACAAATTTTGCTACCAAAAAAAATGATAATAAAGAAATTAAAGAAATTAAAATCAAATAGAATATGTAAATATAAGAAGAGAAGAAATAAGTCAGAAAGAAAAATAAATCAATTTAATAATAAAGATTTCATATAGAACTCGGATTTCATTGACAAAGAAATAGAGAGATAAATCTAAAAAGAAATAGAGAGATAAATCTAAAAGGAAGAGAGAAATATAATGGAATCATTGATAAAGAAAATTAAAAGTCAAAAAAAATATATATATATAATAGAATAAAATTTGAGAAAAAAATAAAAAAGAAAGTACATTGAGAATCAAAAATATATCTAAAAATATATAAACAGATTTTCACAATCCTGAAGTATGGCAATATTTAATTATCCTCCTCTCTATATCTCCCATATTATAATTAGTACTTGAATTGTATTTGATAAGGAAAAGTGAAATAATAAAGTAGGTTGAAATTTATCAACGCTGACACATGTTTGACTGAGAAAACGACACCTGGTCAGCCAAGAAGAGAGAAAGCAGTTGGCGGTGAGGAAGGAAGAGAAGAGAATAAGGGACATGGACAGCGTAAACAGTAGAAGATAGATGGGATTCTCTGTGAGTGGGAGACAAGGTCGGCAGGAATCCCGGAAAAATGGATCCTCTTAGAAAACATTAAATTTGAGGAATGTTATAGAAAACACATTAATTAGTTAGTCCGTAGTCTAGAGCCTTGCGCCCTGCGCAAATAACATAATCTCCACAACCTCTGCAACAAACAATAATTCTTTTTCCTTAATTAAATTAACAAAGAAAATGATGGCAGCGTGCGCCTTGGAATTTGTTCCCAAACGAAACAAACTTCTTTTTGGGAGTTCCCTTTTATTTTGTCCAAAGCTTTGTATATTGGAATCAAGTCTTAGGAATTTCTTTAAGACTCATAGTTGTAGAGGAAGAGAATCCTCTTTATCTAAGAGAATTAAATAAATGTTAATATTACTTATGTAATTATGTCGCGAGGTGTGATTTTGGTGATGTCATCATGCTAACAATTTTTTTAACGAGTCAAAAAATTAAAATTATAAAATAACTCTTAAGTAAATAAAATAATTTGGGGTGGGGGTTATGACTTGATTGGCTAAAACATTTTGTTGTAGGTAAGTGGTCACGAGGTATAGTCTCCTCTTGTCCCCATGTACTGGAGGGCATGTCACGACAACGTCCCCTGTCATGTGAAAAAAGTTTGCTAAGTGCACTGCAATTCATAGGGGGCTACTCGATTCCTTAGTCTAAAAAAGTAATAATAAATAAAATAATATATTTTATTTTATTTGTGTTTATTAAGAGTTATTTTATTTTATTTAGTTAGGCGTTATTTTAGAGTATGCAAGTTTTTATATTAAACTTGTTTTCAAGTCGATGTTTTGGATCATACTCAGTGATCCATCATCAAGAAGAGGAATATGTGGAATCATATTACAAATGAAGTTTTAAAAAGGGAGGGGAAGTGAGATGAGAAAAAAGAATTAAAATTTTCAAAAATAAAATTATGAAAATGAATATTTAATTAAAACTAAACATTTAATATCATTATTTTATTTTATTTTATTGAGAAAATGCAATGTACATGAGGTAAAATGCAGTTAGAAACTAGAGAAAAACATATCAACAATTACATAAACAACACTAAATACAATATCATTAATTGAAATGATATGTTTATGGAAAGGGTTTGATGTGTTGAGAACCAAATTGACTATATAAGATAAATATAAGAACATATGAAACTATAACAAAAATAATGGGTAAGAACAAGTTAAAGTTTTACTTTGATGTCATTTTCCAAATTGTTGTTTTGTGTTCTCAATTGCAGGGGGTGTCCAAATAAAAGGTGAAGATCAACAACCACTTGGATAAGATAAAGTATCAAATGTAACTAAATGAAAAAGACACTTTATGCTCTAAAGAGTTACAATGTATGTTAAAATTCAGAATTTAATGTTGTTTTGTAATGTATTTGACTAGTATGGTGAGGGGTTCTTCTCACCTCAATCCCATCGCGGGTTGTATTGTATTGTTGGAGATTCTATAACTGTGTTTATTCATTTAACAACCTACTGATTGCTCCTCTATTTATAGTTTTTCTTACTTTGCTTCAATATATATACAAAAAAGAACAAGTTTGACAATGCTTAAATAGACAAGAAGAAATAAATAGTAAAATTTGATAAGGGTAGGATCATGTGTAAGAACAAGATTTAAGGGTTTATAAGGAGAACAATGATGAAGTTAGATACAAAAAGATATGAAAAATCATTATATATATGAAAAGTTAGTTCTATTTAAAAAGATAAAAGTAAATGAATAAATTCTAGAAGAACATGTATGTAGTTATATATGTGTATATTTGAAAGAACATGATCTTATAAAAAATTAGAAAGGTTGAAAGCATGTACACACATGCACACACACATGTATATATACATGTGTGTGTGTGTTTGTATGAATATGAATATATATATATATATGTATGGGTATATGTTTATCAACATTTAAGAATTAAATTAGGAGAATTTGTTGCTAAGAGGATAGAAGGAGAAAAGAGAAAGGAGCTAAGGGTTGAAGAGATGATCAATAAAGGAGAAAAGATGCAAATTGAGCTTCAATCTAGCCAAAAAGAGAACAAGTCAACGTGGAATGTTGCCACATAACTATACACATATATGGATACATATACTTCTAAGAAGTAGCATTACCAAAGGGTTATAAATGTGAAAAGACCTAAATAAATGAGGGGAAGGGAAAGAAGGCTAGTGATATGAGAAGAAAATCCCATAAGAGCAAGGAGGAGGGTTTAGTAAGGGAGAAAAGGGAAAGAAGGCAAAAGATAAGGGAGAGATGGCATGTGAACATAGAAAGTGATGCAATCAAATGCAAGTGTCACAACCCTAATTGTGATCTAATCTTAAATTTTGTAATAGCATACTTGTATATATACTCATCTGAATATGAAACCTAACAGTAACTATCATAATGTTTGGCCCTAAATTACTGCAATGATATCCTTGCATATTTATTTTTCTTGGATATAAAATCAACTGCTTTGTCTAGTTGTTAAAAGTAACCATTGGGTGGGAGCAAAAAGATGGGGGGCCAAATTGTGGCCAAAATTTTTAAAAAATATATGATAGGCTATAACACAAGTGCATTATAACGTGCTCTCATTATGGCTTGGTGTGATCGAGCCTAAGGCTCAGCCACATCAAGCCTAAAATGTGCTCTCATTATAACACGAGTGCAATATAAGTTATTAAAACAAAAAAAATTGAATCAAATTCATTTTTATGTTGACTATTTTTTCTACTATCTGTAGCCAAAAACCCTTCTCTTATGCACTCACTTTCTGGGAGGAGATAATCTTGCATTTTTTTCATCAAATTGTTACTATTTCATCACCAAGGTGCCGCCATGTCTATAGGGAGGTCGAATAAGTAAGGATTTTTTTGTTGTTGTTGTGAATTTGTTAGTTTTAGGTTGTTTTTGATATTCATTTGTTGAATTTGTAGGAAATGATAATGATCTTGAAAACCCACTTGTAAACCCTCTTGAAAATCCTCAACAACTAAAGCAACAAGAACATGAACAAAATCCTCAAGTTCAACAACCACAACAACAATCTTCCCCATCAATTCCTCAACATCCTCTTAGCACTCAACAAAATATAATGGGGGTAATTGAAAATAATAAAAAATAGATTGAGGAGTTAATCATGAGGTTGAATGATCTAGTAAGTTCAACCATGGAAAGAAGAACATTTGCTAGTTCACTTAAAGAAATGTTAAAACATGTAGATGAAATCAACAAACAATAAGTGGTTGGGTAGATAGGAGGCAAGCGACAAAGAATTTTTACGTAGTTAAATTATCATATAAAGAAGTAAAAGATGAAAAAATTGCAAAATATCAATTGTGCTCATTATTCACCGACCCACACACAAACCAAAATCTTGACCTTAATGCAAAGAGGTTTCCTATCCATTGGTGCCACCTCCAAGGGATTGAGAACTATTTTTGGGATAGGTGATACATGGTTTTTGACTACCCATCATGCAACAATTTTGAAGTCTCACAATATTTCTTAAGGAAACTCTATCGTGAGGTTCATCCTAAACAAAATCCCCAATTATTTTGTTATGAGGGACTTCCAGGGGAGATGTGGGGGGTCGGCACAAGATAGACCCAGTGCACGATAGGATCCTAGATGGCAAGCGATACGAGCTCTCGCTAGGCCAGATCATGAGCATGTCGTTATCCCTTCCATCGTGAAGGAGAGTGCCAAGGTAGCCACTTTGCAATCTTTTAGCTCTTTGACCCAAACTATCATCTAGCATGCTAGTCCTATAGTACAATGCCATCGAGGGGAGTCTTCGAGTGGTAGGCTTCCACCCCATTCATGTCAAGTTTTTGGGGCGACTTGTACATATGACCCCATCGACACTAAGGAGACTACTACGTAGGATATGTTTGCAACTACAAAGATGGCAAGGGTAGTTGAAATTTTGAATGAGGCTTATGGCATCGATACTCAGGTAAATGTTAGCATGTTCATTGAATTTAATTTATTAAATTTCATTTTTTAAATGCAAGATTAACTAATTTAGCTTTATGATTGTAATAAAATTTCAAGATCACAATGTTGATACTAGATATACCTGCCCTACACCTATTTATTACTCCAGTGCATCTACCGTTGTGGTATGTAACTAGTAAACAATTATAAATTTATTACATGTGAATAGCATTGTTAAATGAATGGTATTCTAATATTTGATTTTGGATGTTGAATAGGCTAATATTGGAGGTTTCATGGAAACACCTCCTAGTGCCAGTGGAGTTAGACAAACCTACACGTAGGTAATAGAATAAAGAGTTTAACTAATGAATTGTACTTAATAGATTTGTGTAGTTTATATTCGTATCATTGATTACATTGCATTGCACATCTTTCAAACTCAAAGCATTACTTCACATTCCATAGCTAATAACTAGATGTTCATAGATGATAAAATTTCAACTACAATATAGTTGTTTAGAAAGTCAACATAAGCAATGATGCAATTACTTCACATAGCATAAGTAATAACTAGGAGCAGTTGCCAATTGCATTTGCTTGTCATGGCATTCCATGAGACCACTTTTTACTGAGGCATCTTTTAAAAAATTTCATTGCCTTATTTATGTTATGGATGCTTGGAAGAAATATATGAAAGAATAATAGTAAGCAATAGCATTGACAAGGCAATGAGTTGTTTGAAAAATGCCTCAAAGAAATGTGGTCTCATGGTGATGTCCATCACCATGAGACCCAATTTCTTTGACCAAATAGCTGATGACCCAATGCCTCGAAGAAATGCGATGGTGATGGAATGCCATTTCCTCACCAGCGAATATATTTCTTTGAGAGGCATTTTCAAACAACTCACTTGCCTTTTCTATGCTACCACGACCCTTTCCATACATGATACTAAAGCATTTTTGTCAAATAGTTCATTTCCTTTGTTGCTATGGCTAAAAGCCTAAAAGGTGCTTTCCAACAAACTATATGGATGCTTGGAAAAAATATATCAAAGTATAATAGTAGCGATGGCTAAAGCCGAGAGGCAATGGTGGTTGAAAAATGCCGCCGGTAGAAAATAATGGTCTCCTTGGTGATGGAATGTCATTCCATCACCATGAGACCACATTTCCTTGAGGAATTTTTTCAAATAGCTCACCACCTTTTCTATGCTATCACATTTTCCATACACATTTACCATAGTATTTAATCAATCTACTCACTTCCTTGCTTTTATGGCTAAAATCCTAAATTAGGTGCTTTCCAACAAACTATGGATGCTTGGAAAAAATCTATCAAAGCATAATAATGGCAATAGCTAGATAAGGTGAGTAGTTTGAAAAAATTCCTCGAAGAAATGTGGTCTCATGGTGATGGAATGCCATTTCATCACCATGAAGGCTCCATTCTTTTGAGTATTTTCAAACAACACCACCACCTTTTCTATGCTACCACATTTTCCATGCATGTCTGCCAAGGCATTTTATCAAACAATTCACTGCCTTGCTACTATGGCTAAAAGCCTAAAAAAAGTACTTTCGAACAAGCTATGGATGCTTGGAAAAAATATATCAAAGTGTAATAGTAAGCAATAGCATAGACAAGGCAGTGAGTAGTTTGAAAAAATGCCTCGAAGAAATGTGGTCTCATGGTGATGGAATGCCATTCCATCACCATGAGACCACATTTCCTTGAGGAATTTTTTCAAACAACTCACTACCTTTTCTATGCTATCACATTTTCCATACACGTCTACCAAAGCATTTAATCAATCTACTCACTTCCTTGCTGCTATGGCTAAAATCCTAAATTAGGTGCTTTCCAACAAGCTATGGATGCTTGGAAAATCTATCAAAGCATAATAGTAAGCAATATCATAGTCAAGGCAGTGAGTTATTTAAAAAAATGCCTCATAGAAATGTGGTCTCATGGTGATGGAATGACAATGAGTAGTTTGAAAAAATTCCTTGAAGAAATGTGGTCTCATGGTGATTGAAAAAATTCCTTGAAGAAATGTGGTCTCATGGTGATTTAATGCCATTCCATCACCATGAGACCACATTTCTTTGAGGCATTTTTTCAAACAACTCACTGCTTGAAGAATAGAAACCAACCCTTTAGCCAAAATTCCTCTTCAAATTCTTTTCAAGGTCCTCATCCTCATCCTCAATTTACCAATCCATGGAACCTTCCACCTTTTATTCCACTTGTTCATGTCCCCACCTCTCCCTCTTCATGTCATGTTCCCTCCATCTCATAACCAAGACCACACTATACCATCCACCCCATCCCAACATAATACCATAGAGAAGGCAATCAATTGTTTGAAAAAATGCCTCAAATAAATGTGGTCTCATGGTGATGGAATGCCATGACACATTTATTTGTAATGGCATTCCATCACCATGAGACCACATTTCTTTGAGGCATTTTTTCAAACAGTTCACTGCCTTCTCTATGCTACCAAAATTATTGTACATGTCTACCAAAGCATTTTATCAAATGGTTCACCGCATTGCTACTATGGATAAAAGCCTAAAAATAGGTTCTTTCAAACAAGCCATGGATAGGGAAAACAGTAAGCATGATAGCTAGAAAAATATAGTTTAATAAGTACTCAAAATTTTGTTCATTATCTCATACATTATAAGTCATGACGTGCATCACTATTGTAGTTTTCATGATTGAATAATTTGTTGTTTTATTTTCAAATGTTGGAATCAGATACACCTCCACATGTTCATAGGGAAATGGAGCTTGGTGTTTCTTCTGCTATAGACTCCTTGATGCCTCTAATGAAGGTATGAGGCAGATTACTAAATTTTAATTTATATTTGTTGTTATAGCTGTTAGTTAGTAAAAAATTAAACCATTATTGATTTAGAGTTAAAAATTTCTCTTTGGATGGTTTCTACAGGGCTTCAACACACCACAACATGGGCATGCGGATATTCCCCTCGAGGAGAGAGATCGTCTACTAGCGGTAAGTGATTATTTTGTTAAATATATAATTTTTTATAATGTGATTTCTATATTAATGTCTTTACTTGTTATTATTGTAACACAGGGAATTCACAAATTAAGTAGTACAAGCATAAACTCAAACTAAACCTACACTAACAAAAAAGAACAATGAAATATAAAGCATAAATACAAGAACGATCTTATCGAACCCCTTATACATTCCATGAATCACCTTCATTGCACTTCTCCATTTTGCTGTTGTATGATAATTGCCCTAAGATTTCTCTTAAGTGTGCAAGTATAGCCTCATGATAGTGTTAATAGCAAAACATCGAAGATTAAGAAAGTTGCTTCCAAAACTCATAAGATTTCGGGAGGAGTAATAATGATAAACCTGTAAAGCCATTTTATAGAAAATATGGCTTTCAAATGATAGACTTAGATTGAAAGATAAATTGATGATTAAGATTAAAGATTGTGACATGCAATAAGATTAGGGTCGAATTAGTGTGAGTGATATAAAGCATAAATGGTGGAGATTAAATTAAATAATAATTTAATCTTTAGTGGAAATTGGTTGAGACACAGAAGAATAAAATTTGCATGTAAAGATAAAGATTGAAATAGATAGAAGATGAGAATAAATAAATTAAATAATTAAAGTTATTTAATTAATAAAGGTTTTCACATAGAAGATAAGAATAAATCTAGATAACAGACTAATTAAGACATAAAGTCAGTTCACTAGAGACAATCAGATATTAAATCACCAGATAACTAAATGATCAATTTAGATCTAGACATAAGTGATAAATGACTAATTAGATAACAAAGAGATTATCTAATTATAGAGGAATATGCCATGAATAAACCTTTTTATGAATTAAATAATAATTTAATTCAACATTCAATATTTTGAGGTTAAATAAAATAAATAAAGATTTATTTAATTAAAGAGAGAAAAGGCTAAAGAATAATTAAATAATTTAAAATGATTATTTAATTAAAGTTGAAAGTGTCATAGGAATAAATTAAATAATTCAAAATGATTATTTAATAGAGGATAGATTTAATTAGTGACGTAATTAAATAAATAATATTTATTTAATTAATCAAAAAAGAATAAAGGTAAGAATGAATTAATTAAATAATTAAAGTTATTTAATTAATAGAGGACAAATGACTTTAGTAAATAATTAAACAATTAACATTATTTAATTATGAAAATGAAGATTAGAATTATGATGAAAATTAGAGTCATAGGCCTAGGACAATTTTCAGTGTCTACAGTTTTCCCCTCTTTGACATAATGTCATTTAGGCATTTGTGTCGAAGAATAATAAATAACATGCCCTAATCGTGCCCCGGTGTGAAATAGGTAAGGGTATGCCCCCTCGGGAAAAATGAATTTTTTTTGAAAAATTTAAAAAAATTCGGAAGGTGTCCCGATTAGGTAATTGGATAGCTAGAAGTTCGATGGTGGCAACACAAATCAGTTTCGATGGAGTTTGTCTTATGAAATGATCATTGGAAGTGTGTAAATAGTGTGGTCAATACAAAGGTTTGAGTGAAAAACCCTCCAAAACCCTAGGTATAAATAGGAATTGGGTGAAAAATGAATTCATTTACACCCCTCAAGTTTGAAAAACATTGATTTTGCTCTAGAGCTATTCAGTAGAATGTTGCCTGTTTTGTACACAAATCATTGTGGATATCGCATCAAGACTTTCCGATGACCAGCTGATGGAGGACCCTCGGTATGTACCCCAAAACTGACCTTTGACTTTTCAATTATCACGCATTTTTAGTACCTTAAAGTTTAATTTGTAAATGCGTCATTTCGCGTTCAACGCATATGCGTTCGTATGCGACACATTTGCTCGCGATATGACACATATGTAGAAACACGTCAAGGCTAGTTTTTGCTTTAATTTTGGATCAACGTATTTTCTTTATGGTTGCACATTTGTTATTATGCATCACATTTGAAAGGTAGAGTGTCGCCTATGTATTAATGCACCGCATTTGATTTTTTAATGCATATGCATGATTGCTCGCATGGCTGCCTTGTGTGACACATGTGTATGTTTGTGATGCATTTGTGATGTTAAATGATGCATTCAAATTTATGTGCCACATTTGCAATGTTAAATGACACATTTGCATTGTGCACCGCATTTGTCAATAAAACAACACATTTTCCTATCAATTTTTTTGAAATTTTATGGTGTAAAAATTGGTTTCATGTTTCTACGCAAGGTATTTTTTATGCATTTGTAGGTTGTATTGGATCCGATATACACCCGGGAGTCGAGGCCAGTGACGTATGAGTTGTGGAACAAGTTGCGCAGTGCAAAGAGACAAGCGATATGGCATCTTAGACTACATCATGTGACATTTATGCCCACCATTTGGAAAATCGAGGGATGCTTACCGCACTTTGTGAGTGATGGCACTCAGAGACTTCCTCTTTTCATTTTCCTACAAAAGAGGTGACCATTACATTAGAAGATGTCTATAGGATACTTCAGTTACCGATCAGGGGTGAGAGGGTCTATTATGATACCCAGAGGGGCTTTAGCTAGATTTCCTGTTATTATGTGAATGAGGATGTTAGACAACTTGGTATCGAGCATTATGAGATCAGATGGCACGCACTGGTAGATAGGTATGAGTGGATGGATTGTTTGTTGTGTACGCTGATTGGTGGGATTGTGCTACCAAACCATCGAGTTCATGGGTTTCCTATTGGTTGGGGTGAGATGTTGGTAGGGATGTTGGAGAGATAGGTTATATATGCTTGGGGCCCTTGTCTACTAGTGATGTTATAATTTCACTTGCACAACATAGCTTATAGGGAGGCACAATCCATGAGCTGTGGGACCACTTTACTGATGAAATGGGCATGGGAGAACATTGCTATTTTTCACCCATCAGTAGTATATGAGCTTGATGATCGATCTCCTTATGTATTTCGTTAAGCCAGGACCATCACTCAGACTCATGTTGGAGACACAGGATACTGGAGGCACATGATTGATACTCTTGTTCAGTTCATATGGAGGCCATACATGGACTATGCACAGTGGCGAGAAAAGCATCGACACTTGAATTTATTTCGATAGACACGATATTTGATTAGGAGGATTGTTTCTAGAGTTCATATCATTGAGAGACACCTACCAAACAGAGTTATCCAATAGTTTGGTGGGGTTCAGGTTGTGTTGCTGGGCTGATCTGAGTTTTCTCGATCTTCTAGGGAGGTTCCTCTATGAGGGCCACATATTCCTGTAGCAATAGTGCAAGCAGACATAGATGCACTACAACTAGTACAGTGGGGATGGAGGGGTGGAGCTGCAAATGTTGGGATGACAAATGCGTATGATGCCTGGTGGTCACAACATAGGCTTGTGCCATATACAGATCCTGATCAACCAATACCCGTAGAGCATTGAGGGACAGGCCCATGGGGTCGGTGTGGTGGCAAGGGAGGTGGTAGAGGTGGTGGGAGAGGAGGTGGAAGGGGTGGTTGACAGGGTCGATGAGGCGGTAGAGGCTAGGGCAGAGATTTTTCACCCATTCATGAGGGTTAGACGGAGGGAGAGGATGTCCCCATGTTGGAGGTAGGTGGAGGTGTGGAGGTCGTCATTGAGGAGGTCATTGGTGACGAGGATGTTAGGGAGGAGGCTGTCAGAGACAAGGTCATTGGAGAGGAGGAGGCTATCAGTGAGGATGCCGAGTTGGATGCCCTTGATCTATTATGAGTAGGATACCAGGATATAAATGATGATCCTGAGGAGGAGATGGGGGATCAGGAGAGGGAGCTCCGAGACTGGATAGTTGAGGAGTGGGATGTTGATGAGGGGGAGATGCCACGACGGGAGGAGGAGGGTCCCAGAGAATAGCAGCTAGCCGATTTGCAGGCTAAGGTAGAGGCATTAGAGGAGCGGATTAGAGTGGTGGTTGCTAAGAAGGATGAGATACAAATGGAGAGGGATAACACCTACTTGGAGAGAGATCAGGTAGTGGCATAGAGGCAGGAGATTGAGTAGAGATTTGTGAAGTTTACAACTCTTTGCACTAGACTAGCTGCAACTATGGCTCGGGAATTGGTTAGGGATGGTGATAGGGAGAGATATTACATAGATTTGTATGAGCAGGAGGTACCTCCCAAGATATAGGCTCCTAGTGCTTCTCAGGCGCTTAGCAACAAATCATAGAGGAGGTCATCCCATAGCAGATCCTAGAGCACTGGTGGTGTCGTAGGACCTCACAGGTCAAGACCTTATGATAGGCCACCTTCTACACATTGATCATCAACACCTCCTCATCATTAAACTCCTCATTCTCCTCATCAAAGTACTAGGAGTTTAGACTAGGGACATGTTATATATTTGTAGACATTGTATTTTGATTATAGAGCCTACGAGCTCCATTTTGGGAGATACATTCTGACATTGTGCTGTGACACTTTTTTTGAGCGATATATATATCATTTTTGGCAGAAATTATATTATATGTTGTTCTTTATATGATTATGCAATCTTCTATATTATATGCAATCTTTGATTTATGCATGTGTTATGGATGCCAATATTTACTTTATGATGTTGATGCAACCCATGATATTATGTTGATTCTATATGATAATGTATGCACTTACTTTTATGTTATGATGAATGTCATGTATGGATTCTATATTTATGATTACGAGATGCAATGTGATTTATGTATTTACAATGCGATGTACATGTAATTTGTTGTGATAATATGCTATGCAGTTTATGATGGTGAATGCATGTCATGTCATGAATTCCTAGATGCGATGGATGCCTATATATATATATGTTTGTTTTCAAATGCAACATATATGTATGATTTAATATGTATATATGTATGGAAATGTCTAATGATGTTTTTAACATGAATGCATATGTAGGATGCTTTATTTATTTATTTATTTTGTGTGTCATAGGACTCCATCATGATGCAAGGAAGAAGAAATGTTAGCGCGAAAGATGTGGATATTAGTGTTAACAATCTTCAATATTTTGTCAAAACATAATAGGCCTTGCATTAAATCATCATTGGGCATTAAATGATACAAATGGACAACAAACACCATGATTTGAGATAGACCAAGGTGTGCAAGGTCATCCACCTACTAAAAACAGACAGTCGCAGACAAGGAATGTCCTAACTCATACTGAGGGAAAATTTGCCCCAATCTTTTTGTCAAGACAAACCACAGACAACAATCAAATAAAAGATGAGTCATGTGACATCATTTCTCCTCTAAATCCTTCATGGGAAATCCTCAAGGAATATAGTAACTTGACTCAAATACAAAGCCAAAAGATAGTCGACAAATAGCAACCAAAGAAAAAAAAGAGTCCAGAGACATCCTTGATTCTCTAAATCCTCCATGGGACATCCTCGAGAAAGCTAGTAACCAGACTCAAAGATAAAGCCAAATGAAAAGATAAGACTAAACAAGCCATAATGCCAACATCCAATAAAAATATTTTCCAAAATTTGATCATGTTTGTTGTTTAATTGTCTAGGGGATTGATAAGATGATTGTTTGATAAAGCTTGATTTTAGGAATGACACATATTGTATAAGATGTTGAGTCTAGTTTTGATCATGTGACTATCTATATAAGGCAATGAATAAGCCTAGTTTTAGAAAGACACATACCATATAAGACGTTGAGTATGGTTTTGATCATGTGACCACCTATATAAGGCAATGATGATTGTTTGACTAAATGATCATGTCTATTTTTATGAAGGACACATCTTGTATAAGACATAGGTTTATTGCTTTGGCCATTTTTTTGGTTTGAATTGATGAACTTGTTGACTTGTTTGTCTTGTTGACGCATGACTTGTCTTGATGTTTTGACAATTGTTTGTGTTTGATGAAAATGTCTGACTTATTTTGACTGACATGACATACCCTAAAGGATTGACCTAGTGTGGTCTTAGGGGCTCATTGATTGATGGCCTTGCCTATGTTATACACATAGAGACCTCGTAGTTCAACCAAACTTTGACTAACAAGACTAACTGAAAAATATTTGATTTATTTGAAGATATTCGACGTGTGTGATAGTGAATGTGAAAAACCCTAATGGACTGAACTAGTGCAGCCTCGGGGGCTCATTGATTAATGGCCTTGCCTACGTTATACACATAGAGACCTCATAGTTTGACATGACCATTGACTTTGTTTTATTTACAAAGAATTGAGTCATTATTTTATACATACAAACCTAAAAAGATTGACCTAAAGACTCGGGAGCACATTGAAAAATGGCCTTGCCTACATCCAATCATAGAGGCAACGTAGTTTGACAATGACAAAGACTGATTGGTGCGACTGACTTTGACTCTATTTTTTGGATTTTTGACATGTTTTTATTTTTTTGTCTTTTTGAATTTTTTTGATGTTTTTTTGGATTTTTTAGGACATTTTGTGATGTTTTTTGGATTTTTTCGATGGTTTTATGCTCTCAGAATAGCTATTGTAAGAACCAAATGACGTAAGTCAAATGCTTTCCCGCAGTCGAGTATAAGACCAATTTATTATGAATAGAATGGAATGGGGTTGTAAAGTGTGCTTGATGTCAATCATTCCAAGTTATGGAAAGAACAACCATTTATTATGGGTGAGATTAAAAGGATAAATGATAAGGTGTGTGGATAGGAAATATAGGTGATATGACATAGAAGTCATATTAGAATGATGGTAGACAAAGAAGTAGAGTCGACTACACATGACACTTGTTTACCAGGTTTTCACCATGGTACTCACCCAAAGTGCCACTGAAGTTGTTTTCACTATTGGATGACTTATTTCTCTTTACTATAATTTTTTTTATTTTTTTGATGTTATCAAGACGCTTGTTTTCCAGGTTTTCATCAAGGTAATGATTTTTTTATTTTTGATTTTTTTGTATTTTTTGATGATTAAGACAAGGCTCTCAGAAGCTATGCGTAGAACCTCTTCAGATGAAGGCTGTTGATTGGCATTGATTATAGTTCTCCTTCAGGAGTAGAGAGCTGGTATGCTCCTAATCCAAAGGCTTCTATGACAATATAAGGCCCTAGTCACTTTGGCTCAAACTTTCCTGGTTTTTCTCTTTTTGCTTGATTCTTTGGATTTTCCATTAAAACTAGGTCACTAATGTCAAAATTTTGATTCAAGACCTTCCTGTTGTAGCTACGATGAAGACGATTTTGATATGCTTGGAGATGGTCTAGTGTCTTTTGTCTTCGTTCATCCAGTAACTCTAGCTCATGTAATCTTGACACACGGTACTCTTCATCATCAATATGCCCTTTCAGAGATACCCTTAGGGAAGGAATCTCGACCTTAATAGGAAAGATGGCCTCATAATTGAATACCAAGGAATATGGAGTGGCACCAGTGGGAGTGCAGATGCTTGTGCGGTAAGCCCATAGGGCATGGTTAAGCTATAAATGCCAATCACGACCAACATCATTGACAGTCTTATTAAGGATTATGAGGATTTTTTTGTTAGACACCTCAGCTTGGTCATTACCCTGTGGGTAATATGGAGTGGAAAAGTGGTGTTGGATATGGAATTATTTGCAAAGGTGACAAACTTCTTGGTTTTTAAATGGTTGGCCATTATCCATGATTATGGATTGAGGAACACCATACCGACAAATGATATAGTTAAAGATGAACTTAGAAATTTGTGTGCCAGTAATGTAGGTCATAGGAATGGGTTCAATCCACTTGGTAAAATATTCAGTCACAATAATGATGAATTTATGACTGTTGGAGGATGTAGGATGTATCTTACCTATGAGGTTGAGACCCGACTTGGGAAAAGGATCATGGTGATGTTATTGGATGGAGCTCCTGTGCTGGTGCATGTATTAAGTCTTCGTGAATCTGGCACTGTCAATATTTCTTGACAAAGACATATGAGTCCTTTTCCATCATAGGCCAATAATAGCCCAGTCTCATAATCTTCTTGGCTAAGGTAGGATTGCTAGAGTGGGATCCATATATACCCTCATGTACCCCATGCAAGGTTGCTTGTGCTTCTTTAGTATCAAGACATCTCAATAGGGTATTATCTAGGGCACATCTATAAAGGGTATCTCTGATGATGGTATACTTAGCTGACTTACAGATAAATGTCCTACATTGGTTGTTTGAGAGGTCAGGGGGTAGGATTTGGGCATGGAGGTAGTCATATATGTCTTTGTACCATGGGGAATTAGGACCAAAAAGTTCACACACCATCTCCAAATTGGGGACGTCAAAGGTAGGGACCAAAAGTTGTTCTACCAAAAACTCGAATTTAGGTACGTTGCTAGGTATGTCCAAGAGTGAACCAATAGTTGATATGGCATCTGCTGCCCTATTCTGAATGCGAGGTATTTGATGAAATATGATCTTGTCAAAATATTGTTTGAAACTATCTACCATCTGCTTGTATGGGGCAAGCTTTTCATCTTTGGTTTCATAGTCATCATTAACTTACCAGCTGAGAATTGCCATAAACTTGTAGGTGTTTAATCTTCCATTTGATTTCTATTCGTAATCCTATTACAAGAGCCTCATATTCTGCTATATTATTGGTACATGGAAAATTAATTCTGAATGACTTAGGAATAGTGTCACCTTGTGGTGTGATAAATGATATGCCAGCCCCTAAACCATGATTTGTGTGGGACCAATCAAAGTATAACTTCCAAGTCATTCCTGTGTCAAGAGTGAAGATGAACTCATCAAGAAAATATGAAACTAGAGGATGATCTGCCTTAATCAGTGCGTCTATCAGCTGGTCAGCAATAACTTGTCCTTTTATAGCTTCTCTTTCTACATATTGGATATCATATTCACTAAGTACCATTACCCATTTAGCTAGTCACCCTATTAATGCTGCTTTACTAAGATACTTCAAAGGATCTATCTTTGCGACCAACATTGTTTGGTGGTTTAACATGTAGTTCCTAAGTTTTTGAGTAGCAAAAACTACTACAAGATAAGCACGTTCTATGGTACTATAATTTATCTCATAACCTACCAAAGTGTGGCTGATATAATATACTATCCTTTCATGACCCTCGTCATTATGTGCAAGTAATGCTCCTAGCGCTTATGTGGTTGCTGAAATGTAGAGTATCAAAGGTCTTCCATCAACAGGTGGCATTAATATTGGTGGTGTAAGTAGGTAATCCTTGATCTATTGAAAAGCTTCTTAGCATTTACCTATCCATACAAATGGTACCCCTTTTCTGAGTAGATGCTGGAAAGGATGTGTTTTATCTGCTAACGACACTATGAATCATTTGATAGGTTGTAGTCTCCCTTGTAATGTTCGTAGTTGACTTATATTGGCCGATGGAGGCATGTCCATTATAGATTTCATTTTTGTGGGGTCCACTTCAATGCCTCGTCTAGAAATGATGTATCCTAGAAGTTTTCTTGATTGCATGCCAAATACACATTTTTTTAGATTTAGCCTCACTTTGTATTCTTCTAGTATTTGAAAAATCTTATCTAGGACTTGTAAATGATCAACCCTTGTCAATGATTTAGCTATCAAATCATCCACATAATCTTCCATTACAATGTGTATGAGGTCATGGAAAATGGTTGTCATGGTGCGTTGATATGTTGCTCCAACATTTTTAAGTTTGAAGGGCATGATGTTCCAACAATAAGTTCCCCATGGAAAAGTGAAAGCTGTCTTATGTTGGTATTTAAGTGTGATTTTGATTTGATTATATCCTGAGAAACCATCCATAAGGGATAAAATTTCATATCCTACTGTTAGGTCCACAATCATGTCAATATTTGGCAGAGGAAAGTCATCTTTAGGGAATGCTTTGTTTATATCTCAGAAGTTTGTAAAGATGTGGATGCTTCATATTGGTTTTGTCACTGGTATGAGATTGGAAATCCAGTTTGCATAGTCAATTGATTTGATAAAGCCAACATCCAACAATTTCTTTAGTTCAACTTTGACTAATAAAGCAATTTACGGGTGCATTTTTCTTAATTTCTGCTTCACAGGTTTAGCACCTAGTTGTAATGGAAAATGATGCAATACCAGGTCAGGATCTAATGAAGGGTACTCCCCTTACAATCTAAAACTCACAAAAACAACAAATAATAGAACAAACAAAATGCAAGAAGGAAAGAAAATATTTTCTATTATCATTGAAATGGAAATGAAATTACAACATTATGTTTGCCATCACATGGGCTTTCTAATTACATAAATTTGCAAGTATGCAAATCAAAGCCACCATCTATGCTGCCCTAGCCTCTCTTTCGTATTCCCTCTTTATATCCTTTATTTGGAAGGTCTAACCACCCTAGAATCTTCTGGAAAGTGTAACTGCCCTAGAATATTCTAGAAAGTGTATCTTCCTCAAGAAGATATTTTGAAATTTTATTAATTTTGGTATTACAAATTCGTGGGGTCATTACTTTTGATCTGACCGTCGAATTTTCTATTATAATACATTTTTGGAAAGCTCTTAGGAATTCTTTTGTTAAGGCCAACTACTTTCATTTTCCATCAATTTTTAGGCCCATCCGGAGCCTCTAAGTGCCTCAAAATTGAGTCTGAAGATTTTACTAGGATTTTCAAAAAATAAAATTTCAATATCTCTCAAATGACGAATGGTATTGAAGTGATTTCTTCACCATTGGCTTCAATTTACAATTCTAGAGGTCTGTGTAAGATTTTGTGTCTCACTATGCATAAATGCAAACTTACTAAAATAGTAACCCTACCAAAATTAGCCCTTATTGAAAATAAACAACATTTTTTTTTGGGTGATGCAAGATTGCTCTTACACCTTGGATACTCCTGCATCAAACACCTAGGGTAATTTGAAAAGTGAACTTGAAACTTCTCAGGAGTTAAAGGGAAACCAAGACGGTTAACCTCAGACTCATATAACCATGATGAATCTTCAACAGGCCTTCCTCTCCATTTCACCAAGTACTCTACATATTGCCCGTTTCTTGTGCTTCTTCCTACATGACTATCCAAAATGTCTTCTATCTCCTCCTTTTTTGAAGTAGATGCTAAAATATTCCACTGTGCCTCTATTATTTCTTCATCAATTCCTCCCTCATGACATTCTGTTAAATTTGAGATGTTAAACACAAGTGAAATATGAATTCCATCAGGAAACTCTTCCTCATATGCATTTCCTGAATCATGCTTCTTCAGGATCTTGCATAGTCCAAACTTCTTCATCTTCAACTTGTTGTATGTACCAACTAGAAACCTTTCCTTTCACAAATGAACCATGACTTCATCTCCTACCCGAAACTCCTTATACCTCCTTTTCTAATCTACCTTGGCCTTATACTGAGATTTCATCTTATTGATATGATTTTTCACCTCATCATGCAAATTTTTTAGTTGCTCAGCAAACTCTTCAGCCTCAACACTACTCTTCTCTCCTTTATCCATCTTTCTCAGTTTAGAGGCATTCCTCAAACTACTCCCATATACAATATGGAATGGTGATTTACCAGTACTCCTATTGATAGAATTGTTATAAGAAAATTCTGCCTGTGGTAAAATCAAATCCCATTCCTTTGGTTTATTTCCTACTAAGCATCTTAGTAGGTTACGTAAACTCCTATTGACCACCTCCGTTTTTCCATCAATCTATGGATGGTGAGAAGAACTAAACTTCAAATCTATCTTCAACTTCTTCCATAATGTTCTCCAAAAATAACCAACAAATTTGATATCTCTGTCTAAAACTATACTCTTCGGTAGACCATGTAGTCTCACCACCTCTTTGAAAAACAACTCTGCTATATGAACAACATCACTGGTCTTATGACACAGAATGAAATGTACCATCTTTGAAAATCTATCCACCACCACAAATATGGAATCATGCCCTCTCTATGTCCTTGACAATCCAAGCACAAAATGCATACTAATTTCCTCCCATGGCCTCTCAGGTATTGGTAATGGTTGATACAATCCAGTATTCTAACTTGTTCCTTTTGACATTTGACATACTCTGCAACTTTGTACAAACTTCTTCACATCCTGTTGTAACTGTGGCTAGTAATAATTCTCATTAACAAGAGAAATGGTCTTATCTCAACCAAAATGCCCAACCAATCCTCCACTATGCTTCTCCTTGATTAGATTCTCTCTCATAGAACTCCTTGGAATGCACAATTTGATTCCTCTAAAAAACATCCCATCTTGGATTAAGAAATCCAACCATCTTTTCCTATCCAATATAACAGGTTCCAAACAAGCCTTCCAAGCTTCTGCAAAGTCTGGATCTTCATTAACCAAAATTCCCAACCAAAATGCCCAACCAATCCTCCACTATGCTTCTCCTTGATTAGATTCTCTCTCATAGAACTCCTTGGAATGCACAATTGGATTCCTCTAAACAACATCCCATCTTGGATTAAGAAATCCAACCATCTTTTCCTATCCAATGTAACAGGTTCCAAACAAGCCTTCCAAGCTTCTGCAAAGTCTGGATACAAACTCTTGAGTTCATTGAACCCAACAACCTCTATATTCATATCTATCAACAAATTTTTCCTTCTACTTAAGGCGTCTCCAACATTGTTTGACCTTCCACTCCTATGCTTAAAAAAAAAAGTATAACTCTGCAAAAAATCAACCCATTTTAAGTGCCTTTGATTTAACTTCCCTTGACTATTGAGATACTGCAAAGCTTGGTGATCAGTATATAAAACAAATTCTTTTGGCAACAAATATTGTCTCCATTTCTTCAAAGCCTGAACTATAGCATAAAACTCCTGATCATAGACATAATATTTCTTCTTAGCATCATTCAACTTCTCACTAAAATAGGCAACAAGCTTACCTTCTCGATTCAAAACAACTCCTATGACAGTGCCACTAGCATCACAATCTACCTGAAAGACCTTATTGAAATCTGGAAGTTCCAAAATAGGTTGCTCTGTAAAATTCTTCTTCAACATATCAAAAATTTTGGCTGCTCCTATAGTCCACTTAAACTCTTTTCTATCTCCTCTCATTGTTTTAGTTAGAGGTGCACAAATTCTACTGAAATTCTTAATAAAATTTCTGTAAAAACTTGCTAGACCATGAAACGATCTTACCTCTGTAACACTCCTCGAGGTAGGCCATTCAATGATAGCTCTCACCTTCTCTGGGTCCATTTTGAGACCCTCTATTGAGACAAAAAATCCTAGATACACCAATTATCTCTTCACAAAGCTACATTTCTTCAAATTAATCAGCAGTTTCTCCTCCCTTAGCTTCTCAAAAACCTTTATGATATGCATCAAATGCTCCTCCAATGTCTTGCTAAAAATTAAAATGTCATCCAAATAAACAATTACAAATTTACCCAAAAACTCTTTTAGTACCTCATTCAAGAGCCACATGAAGGTGCTTGGTGCATTGGTTAGCGCAAAGGGGATGACTAACCACTCATAAAAGCCCTCTTTGGTCTTCAATGTTGTATTCCATTCATCTCCTTCTTGAATCTGAATCTGGTGATAACCAATCTTCAGATCTATCTTCATGAAATACTCAGATCCACTCAAACAATCCATGATGTCATCCATCCTTGGCAAGGGAAATCTATACTTGATGGT
>VDFB02021114.1:0-13357 GCA_007258455.2 Sequoia sempervirens | reverse complement strand
TTATTAAATTCCAAATTTATCTGACAATCCTCAGCCATTGATTTCAGCATATATTTATTTACATTTATTATTAAGCATTCATTCACTCTTATTTTATTTTTGAATACTGCCTTTTGACTGATCTGCAAGAATAATCTTATTTTCCTTCTTTTTCTCTTTAGCAGATCACAACTCATAGTAATCTGATTATTTTCCCTAATGTATGCAGCCTCTATTTTATTCCTTGTATTTCTGATTCTTGATCGATACCCCTTTGGGATTGATATCGATCTCTTCTTGTAGTTGGTCAAGGTCTTGACTTGAGTCGTGCCTTCATGTGTTGCCTTTTCGGAATTGGCTCCTTAATGTTTGATTGCCTTTTCTTAACTACCGTTTGTTATGTTTGATCGCTCTCCTTGTGAGTCGACCTTTATAGCATCCATTCTTTTTTATTCTATATATTATATTTTGTATTTGTTTTATTTAGTATTTGTTTCTCCTATGATTTCTTAGAGTATAGGTTATTGTATTAATGATATTTCTAATTTACACATATTTTTATTATACTCAGATTATCATTATACTATTGGTTATTTATTACATCGCAATTATAATACTTGCTTATGAAAATCATGACTTAGATAATAATGGTTAAATTAATATTGATATTAATTGTGTAATTATAATATTATCTTAATAATTATAATTATAATAAAATTGTTAATATATATATGTACTTTGTTATTTATTTATTTGCATTTATGTTTTAATATGTATTGTATTTATGTATTTGTATTTCAATGCTTAATAATTTTAGTGTTCCATTTCAGGGACATGACAAAATATCATTATTTAAAAATTAAATCCAAGACCATGCTAAATATTTGGATGCCAACAATAAATGCCTCCACCGACATAGCTAAAAATAGCAAAGCTAACACTATTGCAGCCAGTGCCCAAAACTGACTTAATAAGTATGGAAGAAAACAACCAAAACCACCTTAGAAAGTGGTATTCCACATATCAAAACCTCTTGAGCTCATAAAAACACCTAACATTGCCACTTGTTGGAACCAACCGACTCCAAGGATTCCCTAATTCAAACACATTAGCCTCCAGGAATCCATTGAATAGGCTAACCATCTACCATACTTAGCTACTTAGGAAGGGGATATTACAATTCGCCCTTCCCAAAATTGCTTATCCTCAAGCAATCTCAACTCTCGATGCTACAAAATCTATTCATTCTCCCAAGTTGCATCCTCAACTGGTAAGTTTTTTCATTTAACCAAATATTACTTAAATAACCCTCTTCCGAAGATTCTGCTATTTGGAGTCTATAATGACCTCTGGAATTAGTATCAACTTACCCTCCTCATCCAATGGTGGCAAATCTGATGAGGGAACTACATTGTTTCTGAGTGTCTTCTTGAGCCTAGATACATGAAATACATTATGAACCTTGCTGCTAGCTAGTAACTCAAGCTCATAGACAACCTCACCAACCCGCCTAGACACTCTAAATGGACCATAGAACTTTGGTTTAAGCTTTTCTACTCCACTCTTTTTGAGAGTAGACTACCTGTATGGTTGAAGCCTCAAATACAAAATGTCCTAAACCTCAAAACTGCACTCCACACGATGTTGATCAGCATATAACTTTTGCTAATTTTGTGCCTGTTGCAAGTTCTCCTTCAAAGATTTCATAACATCCTAACTCTCCTATAATAAATCCCTTGCCTTAGGCACTCTACTATCCCCAAAAAGCAAATCCAAGAAGTTGGGTGCCTCATACCCATACAAACCCATGAAGAGTGACATCCTGATGGACATATGATAAGTAGAATTATAGCAATACTCACCAAGGTGCAACCACTTAATCCAAGCTCTCTGCTGTCCTGACACAATTTCTAAGATACCCCTCCACCCATTTGTTAACTATCTCCATCTGTTCGTCAGTCTATGGGTGGTAACTCATACTAAGAGTGAGCTTTGTCCCACTCAGTCTAAAAATCTCCTGCCATAAAAGGCTTAGGAACTTCTTGTCCCTATCGCTCACTATACTCCTAGGCATCCCATGCAATCTGAATATCTCCCTAAAGAATAAATCAGGCACTTGAGCAGCAGTATATGTTGCTAAAATAGCAAAGAAATGTGTAAATTTGGTTAAACTATCAACCACAACATATATACAACCCTTTCTCTGCACCTTAGGTAACCCAGTGATGAAATCTATGGAGATACATTCCCATTTCTGATTAGGAGTAGGTAAGGGCTGAAGTAGACCAATGAGATAAGTGTGCTCATTCTTATTCTATTGGCAAGTAGGACACTCTCGGACATGTACTTAAGGACTTCATTTTTAAGTCTTTTCCAAGTAAATTTTTCTCATATCTGCCTATAGGTCTTGAAAAACCCTAGGTGACCAATCATGGGCGCATCATGAAAGGTCCTCAATATCTTCCCCTTAAGCTATGAAGTAGGCACCAAATATCTCTCCTTATAAATGATTAAATCATTGAGCAATGTATTCTTGCCATCATGGATAGTGCCTTCTATGATTCCTACTGCCCAAAAATCCTTATATACTAAAATTAACTCTCTAATCAGCAGCAATCTCAACCAAATACATAAGTGAGGCCTCTTGGAAAGTGCATCAGCAACCACATTCTTCTTCCCCTTGACATATACAATGTCAAAATCATATGCCTATAGTCTACTTACCCACTTTTGTTGCCTATCATTAAGGTTCTTTTGGTTCATGAAATACTTGATGCTATTGTGGTCCGTTTTGCTGATAAATTTGCCCCCTACTAGGTATGGTCTAAATTTGGCCAATGCATGCATGATGGCCAACATCTCCCTATTATAGATAGAGAAACTCCTCTCCACACCTCTCAATTTTCTGCTCTCAAATGCTATGGGGTGTTTCTCTTGGATCAAGAATGCTCCAATCCCCTCTCCTGAAGCATCACACTCCAACTCAAAAGGTTTAGAGAAATCTAGTATTGCTAACACAAGACATGAAGACATCAACTATTTGAAATGCTCAAAACACCTCTATGCTGAATCGAACCACTCAAAAGCTCCCTTCTTTGTCAAATTT
This sequence comes from Sequoia sempervirens, assembly GCA_007258455.2. Taxonomy (NCBI): domain Eukaryota; kingdom Viridiplantae; phylum Streptophyta; class Pinopsida; order Cupressales; family Cupressaceae; genus Sequoia; species Sequoia sempervirens. The sequence goes on along the minus strand of VDFB02021114.1, from coordinate 10,272 downwards.
GTAAGTGGAGTTGTAGCCTGTGAAAAACCCTTAATGAACCTCCTGTAGAACCCACACAAACCAAAGAATCCGTTAAGCTGAGTGATCAAGATAGAGAAGCACTGTCATCCAAAAATCACATTTGGACTCAAGGACTCACTCTCCAATATGCTCAAAACCTCCTCGAGATGCCTCATATGTTCCTCCCATGTTTTACTGAAAATTAGGATGTGATCAAAAAATATCAACACAAATTTTCTTAACTGCTTCTTGAACACCTGATTCATACAACTCTAGAAGGTGGCTAGTGCATTTGTCAATCCGAAAGGCATCACTAGGAACTCAAAATGTCCAAAGTGGCATCTAAAAGTTGTCTTCTCTATGTCTTCTCTCCTCATTTGGATCCGGTGGTGCCCTAATCTGAAATCTATTTTGGAAAAATAACAAGCTCCATGTAGCTCGTCAATCAACTCATCAATCTGCAAAATAGGATACTTGTTTTTTATTGTCTTCTTGTTCAATGCTCTATAATCAATACACATCTACATTGTCCCGTCTTTTTTCTTTACTAGCACAACTGTTGATGTGAATGGATTTTTGTTCGGTCTAATGTGCCCCATCTCTAGTAATTCCTTGATTACTTTCTCTATCTCAACCTTGTGCCTCTTAGGATGTTTGCAAGATAGTAATTATTAGTTTGGCACCCTCCTCCAGCTCTATGACATGCTCTTTCCCTCTCTCTAGTGGTACTCCATGAGGGATACTCCCAAACGCCTTGCTATGCTTAGATAGCAACTTCTGGATGGTAAGTGTTATTTTGTTGATCTGCAACTATAGGCATGATAAGACACTTTGTTGCACACTCTACTTGCTCATGTCTAATCGACCACTCCATCCTCTTGAAGGATACTATTCTAGGACCCCCATTTGCTAACCCTCTGAGCACTATCTTTTTCCCATTTGATTCAAGTTTCATTTCCATATTCTGTAAATTGAAAGAGAACTCCACAAGGAATTTCATCCAATGCATCCCCAAAACCATATCAGTGTCTCCAATATTCACCACATAGAATTCATCCTTCAACTCATATTCTCCCAACTGTAGGCTCCAATTAGAAATCTTACGAGTACAAGAAAGTTTGTACCCATCAGCCACCATGACCTTAAATCCATCATGTTCTCCTGTTTGCAACCTCCTTCTATTCACAAAGCCCTCATCAATGAAGTTATGAGTGGCACCTGTATCAATGAGTGCTATGATTCATTGCCCCTATAAAGTCCCTCTAACCTTGAATGTTACTACTTTTTGGGTGCCAGAGAGTTGTGCAATGGTACCATCATTCTTTGGCCCCTCATCTAATGAGCTCTCCTCACTGCACTTTGAATCAAACTGCTGATCTGATTTTTCTGATGCAAATTCATCAGCAGAACAATACTCTATTTGTTTAGCTTTTGTCTTCACATTGCAATAGTGAGAGGGGTACCAAGGTTCTCTATAATGGAAGCACAATTTTTTCCTCTAAAGGTCATTAAGCTGCTCATTATCCAACGTATTGGACTTATTACGTGGTTGATGTGAATCGATATGAAATATCTTCTTATCCTTATCCTTCTTATGAGGGAAACTTTTAGACTGAAATTTGTTTCTAAGAGCAGAAGTCTCCATATCTCTAGACTTCTTGATGGCTTCCTATAATTAAGATGGATTAAGGGCCTTAATCCAACCTCGCAAGGGATTTGAAAGACCATCCATAAAAAGAACAATGAGCCTCCTCTCAAAAATATTTGTAAACAACACTAGAAGTCTCTAGAAATCAGCTACATATGCCTCTATTGAACCCATTGTTTGAGCTGCGCCAACTCCTTAAAGTGCAATTTTGGGTCCTTCCTATCAAATCTCTCAATCAACGTCTCGATGAACTCAACATATGAATCAATTTGGTCACGTCCCAAGGTGATCATGCCATAGTGCCACAACTCGTGAGCACTACCATCCAAATGTATAGCAGCATATTTGATGGCCTCATCCTCCTACATAGGGTTGAGTAGGAAATATGTGTCCAACTTCTGCACCCATGCTCTAGTTGTAGTCTTCCTAGAGCCATCGAAATATGGAATGGATAACTTACCTACCTTCCTCTGCAACTACTAGTGATGTTGTCTACCACCCATGTGTGGTCTATGTTTCATTCTAAGGTCCATGTAATCATGAAAAGACATCTCTTCCTGAAACTCTAACCCTGAATCTCTTTGGTCCTGTAAAATCTGATCCTAAATCTCTCTGGTCCTATTGGGTGGGCTCTACCTAAACTCCAGGATTAACTCTCGATGGGAAATTAGGCATTAAGGGCCTGTAATTTGTTGTTTTGGTTCTAGCTTGCTGATTTGTCCCTCTATCATTCACTGAACCTCCCTCATTACCATTATTTCTGTCATGCCCTTGGTTAAAATCATTGTGTCCCCCATTATTACCTGCATTGTTCCCTGGGTTGTTATTGTTGTTTTCAAGCATTTGTTGGTTCATTAAGGCCACCATTTGCGCTAGACTATGTTGTAACTCTTTTTGTCCCCTAGCTAGGTCATTTAGCATTTCCCTAGTGCTAGGTTTCGACTGCTCTTTGTCACCCATTTCAATTCCAGCAAAAGGATCTACCTCCAGTTGCCTCTCAAGGCTCGTGTTTGATTTATTTCTTCTCAAATTATAATGATGGGTATATGGCTGCATTACTCATTCAACTATCATAACATTGATTCCCCCAAAACCCTCCAAAATGATAGGGCCGCAGGACTGTCATGTCCCCAATTTGGGACCTCTCTTCAGTTGGACGGAAAAAAAGCATTTTTAAATGCTAATTTGAAAATAATATTAAAATAATAATAATATTTAAATTAAATAAATAATAATAATCATATTTAAAAATAATATTAAATAATAATAATATAATATTAAATAATGAATAATAAATTTAAATTATTGATAAAATAACATTTAAATTTAAATAAAATCTTTGGCTGACCCATTTGATCAATGCCATGGATTACTATATATGTGAATCGAAGGCTCTCTTTCAGATCATCAAAGGAAGACATCAAGTTTGACAATGTCGCTGGTCATTTCCTAGAGAGACGGAAACCTCTTCAGTGGGCGACAGGGTAGGATGTCAATACCCCCGGCGACTGTGTGTCATCCTTATCTGTGGCACCGAGTGTCACTTAATTATTCCGGCAACGCGTTTGGGAAAACACAATATATTATACAAGAGTTGAGCAACCATTGATCCATTCAGTCCTAAGAGTCATCCATCCTGAAGAAATTCGCATGAGACGGGAGGAGTCCCACACATACAAGCACACTGAAGATTCCCATGAGTGCACTGTCGAGGGTAACACAATCCCATCACAGCTACAGTATTGGTGCTCTCCATAGTTTGGCGACTACGGGAGGTGATTGGGAAATCTCCGGATTTGCAAGTGGTTGCGTAGCCTTCAGCTCTCGCCACCAACAGCAGCAATCGTCCCTAGCACACGCAAAGGTCGGAGTATTACAGCAAGATCATTCTTGGTTGTTGCTTTACCAGTGGTCAATCATTCATTACTTCAACCACGCACAGGTTTATGATATGGAAAATCTGGGCTTATTTCTATCTTTCAGCATTGATCATTCTCAGTGATCTGTTACTAATATTACCTGTTCACATTTACATTCTATTTTTGGGTTAAATTTTGCATTTGAGCGATTGTTGCATAGTGAATTTAGAATCTAGCATCTCACAAGGATACACTGCTCTAATACACCCTTTTTTGCTTCTTCTTTTTTGTGTGTTTTAGAGAATAGTTTTGAGATAATTTTGAGAGGGCAAATGAAGTGCAGATTATAAAGTAACTTGCAGCAAATTAACAACTAGGGAAAATGTAATGAACCGGACCAATTTTTTGTTTTTTCATAAAAGATTACAATGCAACATGCACCCGTTAAGGTTAGCATAAACCAAAACGATGCAGAAAGTAACTCTAACCAGAATGTACACCAGGATCCCGATGCGGGCAAGGTGTGAGCATTGGTCAGAGGATCTCAAAGTAAATGCTGAACAAGAACTCTAACCAGAGATGCGCCGGCGAACGACGAGCATTCGGTCAGAGGATCCCTATCTATTGCAATACTGAAAAGAGCTCAACACCAAGTATGTGCTACTCAATCCGTGATGGATAAGAGGCGACCATATGGCGGAGACTTAGGAAATTACAATGCAAGAAAGTAAAGGCGGCAAGCCAGCCTCTTCCACTTATTCAGTGGGCAGTACAAGTAAATACCAAATGAGAGGAGAGAATTGCTGACAGTACTACTGTTCAGCTTACAATAAATTAGAGAGTTTGTCAATATCTTAAGATTAGAATCCTTTCGAAGCTATATCAAATTAAGAACTCCCTTTCACACTCCCAAGCTCACTGAATATCAACTCCTCACACACCAATGAACTTTCTCAAATCTGATGTGACTGTTTTTGACAGAAATGATACAGAACAGCAGCATGAAAACTCATTAAAATGCACATAACTCACTCTAAACACATCCTATTGACGAAAGATCAAATGCAGATTACTATACTGATGCAGGCGCCCAAGATGCAATCCCTAAACCACTCAAAACAAGCCTTATTTATTTTTGCACAAACTCCAATGTACCTCAAGATGGTACGGCCCAGCTGCAAGGGCGAATTTCCTTTATAAAATCAAAGAGACATAATAAAAATCTGGAAACTGGCAAGCATGGTCGCCCTTCATAAACAGATTGAAAGATCCAATACCCAGAATGATAACATTTTTATTTCATGAGCTATGAGCGATTCTTACATTCCCAAATGACATTCAGCAACATCAAAATATGACAGAAAATGTAAACTAGAACTCCAACAATGCAATTACTCAACTAGAAATGCAATTCAAACCTAATACAAGCTAACCTCTCAACTAGTTGCTATCTTTCAAGCAAGAAGATGAGCCAATGCTAGGAGGTGTGCTTTCCTCGAAGCGAGTGCCTGAATACAATCCAGCAGCATAACGGTGTAGTAGACAGAAGATGCCAAATGAAGAGCTGAGGCCTGATTATATAGACGAGAGAGAAACATCTAGAAGCTTCCAAGGGCGCCCAAACCCTAATTTCAAATTCACCTTTTCCCTCCAAAGATGGCGTCCATTTTCAACAATAAAACATTTCACTTTTTAAAATAAAATAATCTTCTCAAAAGGGCGTCCCACTTACTTGTCTCAATATTTGACATTTTTAAAATTATAATTTATCTCCTTATGACGCCTGGACCCTCAAAAGTCCCCTTTTTAAAAACAACTTAAAGTTGCACTGCTAGGCAAGGGGTATAATATTAAAATAATAATATTATAATGAAATTACTTATCTCTCCCAGAAAAATGCGCCCAAGGCCAAGAACTGAAATGCCAGCTGAAACAACTAAAGAAGTGACCCAACTGAACTGTACCCGAACTGTCCACTGCCAGAAATAGAATTTACTAAAAATACTAAATTCGCGAAGTTGCCCGAAATGCCAAACTGAACACACCACTGCGAAGCTCTCTGAAAACCCAGAAAGAATCCGCAGTCAGAAACCCAAACTCCAAGCAACAACCACCTCAAAACTTGGAAACCCTAATTTCACCATCCGCACAGCCTACGGGTCTCCGGAATAGGCCAACGGTCAACAGAAACGATCATTGCTGAGAAGGGGACATTACAGTCCGCCCTCCCCAAGATTGCTTGCCCTCAAGCAATCGCAAGTCTGGATGCTGTAGAATCTCCTCATCCTCCCAAGTAGCATCCTCCAATGGTAAATTCTTCCACTTTACCAAATACTCTTTGATTGTTCTCCTCCTCAAGGAACGCTCTCTGAAATCAATAATCTGTTCTGGAACCAAAGTCAACTGCCCTTCTTCATCCAAAGGAGGTAACTGTGATGAAGCCACAACGTTGTGTCCAAGTGCCTTTTTGAGGCGAGACACATGGAAGACATTGTGGACCTTACTACTCGAAGGTAGTTCCAACTCATAGGCCACCGCTCCAACCTTCCTAACAACCTTGAATGGTCCATAGAAGCGTGGTTTCAGCTTCTCAGCTCCACTCTTCTTAAGTGTAGACTGTCTGTAGGGCTGAAGCCGAAGATATACCATGTCACCAACATCAAATGAGCGCTCAACACGCTGCTGATCAGCGTACATCTTTTGCTGATTTTGTGCCATTTGAAGGTTGTCTTTCAAAGATTTCAAAACATCTTGGCTCTACTGCAACCAATCCTTGGCTTGAGGAGCCTTGCTATCGCCAAACACCAAATCAGCAAAGCTTGGAGCCTCGTAACCATAGAGGGCCATGAATGGAGACATCTTTATTGACATGTGGAAAGATGAATTGTAGCAATATTCTCCCAAGTGGAGCCATTTTACCCATGCTCTTTGCTGTTCCGAGACATAATTTCTGAGATAGCCCTCCAACCACTTGTTCACAATCTCCGTTTGACCATCCGTTTGTGGGTGATAGCTAGTGCTTGGAGTAAGCACCGTACCACTCATTCTAAAAATTTCCTGCCAAAAGGTGCTTAGGAACTTGCTGTCCCTATCACTCACAATATTTTTAGGCAACCCATGCAGTCTAAACACTTCATGGAAGAACAAATCTGCAACTTGAGCTGCTGTAAATGTGCTTGTGATGGCAAAGAAATGAGAGAATTTGGTCAATCTGTCCACTACAACATAAATACAGTCTTTGCCTTGAGCCCTAGGCAACCCGGTGATGAAATCCATAGAAATACTCTCCCATTTTTGATTTGGAATGGGAAGTGGCTGCAGTAGACCAGCTGGAAGAGAGTGCTCATTTTTATTCATTTGACAAGTACTACACTCCTTGATGTGACGCTGAACATCATCTTTCAACCCCTTCCAAGAGAATCTCTCTCGAATCTGCTTGTATGTCTTGAAGTACCCTTGGTGACCAGCAAGTGGACTGTCATGGAAAGTCACCAAAATCTTCTTCTTAAGTTTAGAATCGGCCACTAAGAAGATTCTTCCCTTGTAGTGGATCAATCCATCGACTACCTTGTACCTTTCATCATGAAAAGTACCTTCAATAACGCTGGTTGCAAACTGATTTTTGGCATAATCAGCAAGCAACAACTCCTTCCAATCAGCATTAAGCTCACACAATGAGCTCAAGTGAGGCCTTCTGGACAAAGCATCAGCCACAATGTTATTCTTCCCTTTGACATACTCAATGTCAAAATCGTAAGCTTGTAGCTTACTCACCCACTTCTGCTGTCTCTCATTCAAGTCCTTCTGATGCATAAAGTGCTTGAGACTGTTGTGATCAGTTTTGACCACGAATTTACTCCCCACCAGATACTGTCTGAACTTGGCTAATGCGTGCATGATTGCAAGCATTTCTTTATCATAGATAGAATAGGTCCTTTCAACCCCTCTTAATTTTCTGCTTTCAAATACAATTGGATGCTTCTCTTGCATCAAAACAGCCCCAATACCTTCTCCTGATGCATCACACTGTAACTCAAAGGGTTTGGAGAAATCCGGTATGGCCAATACAGGACAAGAACTCATGATTCTCTTGAACTTATCAAACACACTCTGAGCTTTTTCCGACCACATGAAAAGCCCCCTTTTTAGTGAGGTCAGTAAGAGGAGCAGCACTTTGAGAATACCCCTTTACGAACCTTCTATAGAAGCCACAAAGACCCAAGAATCCCTTCAAATGAGTCAGATTTTCTGGAGGTGGCCAATCTACTATAGCCTTGATCTTTTCTGGATCAACCTTCACCCCTTCAGCGCTGATTATGTGGCCAAGGTAGAGCAGCTCCTTCATTCCAAATTCACATTTGGACTCTTTTGCAAACAAACTTTCTGATTCAAGAATGCTAAGCACTTCCTCCAAGTGCTTGAGATGTTCCTCCCACGTCTTGCTGAAGATGAGAATATCATCAAAGAAAATTAACACAAATTTCCTCAACTGTTTTTGGAAGACTCTGTTCATGCAAGACTGGAAAGTGGCTGGAGCATTAGTCAAGCCAAATGGCATGACTAGGAACTCGAAATGACCATAGTGGCATCTGAATGCCGTCTTCTCAACATCTGAGCCCCTCATCCGGATTTGATAGTAACCCGATCTCAAATCAATTTTGGAGAAGAATTTAGCACCATGTAGCTCATCAATGAGCTCATCGATTCGAGGAATAGGATATCGATTTTTTATTGTGCTTTGATTTAAGGCACGATAATCCACACACATGCGGATGGTGCCGTATTTCTTCTTCACAAGAACCACAGCTGAAGCAAAGGGACTCTTGCTAGGGCGAATGAAGCCCATCTCCAGGAGTTCTCTTATGTTCTTCTCAATTTCATCCTTCTGCTTCTTAGGATATCTATACGGTGTTGTAATGACTGGTTTGGCCCCTTCCTTAAGTTCAATAACATGCTCAGCACCTCTTTCTGGTGGTGGCCCAGGTGGTAGATCAGCAAACACCTTACTCCTTTTGGTGAGTATGGATTGAATATCAGGAGGATATTCCCTCTTGGTCTCAACTGGACTGGCAGGAAGAACCATGCATTCCGCAGCCCACTCCACTTGGTCATGTCTAATCAGCCTTTCCATCCTTTTGAAAGAAACTATACGAGGACCACCATTAGACATTCCTCTCAAAACAACTCTCTTACCATCAGATTGGAACTTGAGCTCCATGGTTTGTAGGTTGAGAGAGATTTCACCAAGTGAGCGTAACCATTGTATGCCCAAGACTGCATCTGTGTCACCAATAGTAACCACATAGAAGTCATCTTTGACTTCATAGTTCCCCAACTGCAAGGACATGTTAGGAACTCTTCGTGTGCATGAAATGTGAAACCCATCAGCCACCATGACTTTGAAGCCTTCAAATTCTTCAGTTTTGAGACCTCTCTTTGCAACCACACCTTCATCAATGAAGTTATGCGTTGCACCAGTATCAATTAATGCAACAATGCGATGGCCTCCAACTCCACCACGAACCTTGAAAGATTCGTTCTTTTGGAAACTAGAGAGTTGGGCAATAGGGCCCCCAACTCCTTGTTCATGATCGGACTCTTCTGTGGCTCTTTCATCCTCGCTGTCCCCAAAATAAGACTGCTGATCAGACATATCAGATGCTGATTCATAATCAGAATAGGTTCCCATTTGATTATAACGCCCTCTTCCAGGACATCTATGGCCTTTAGTCCAAGGCTCTAAACATGTGTAACACTTGCCCTCCTTTCTGAGCTGTTCACGTTGTTCTTCAGTCAATTTAGGTGGGAACTTCTTGTGCTGATTAGAAGAATGTCTTTTATCCTTATCCCTCTTATGGCCAAAAGGCTTAGGCGGAAATTTAGGCCTAGGGGCTGATAACTCCATACTACGAGCCTTCTTGATTGCCTCATCAAGACTTGGTGGATCGAAAGCTTTAACCCATCCTTTCAAGGGTTCAACCAAACCTTCAGAAAACAACACAACCAATCTTCTTTCGGTGATGTTGGGCACCATCACAGAAAGTCTCTGGAAATCAGCAATGTAAGAATCCAAGGAGCCATGCTGTTTGAGTTGTGCAAGCTTGCGAAACCTTACTTCAGGATCCTTAGTGTCGAACCTTTCAATCAGCTTGTTGGTGAATTCTCCATAGGTTCGAATAAGGTTATGGCCAAGAGTGACCAAACCATGGTACCACCACTCATGGGCAGCTCCCTCCAAATGAAGCGTTGCAAACTTGATGGCATCTTCTTCTGGCATGGGATGAAGTGAAAGGTAGTTGTCTAACTTCTGAACCCATGATCTTGCTGAACACGTATCACTTCCATCGAAGTGAGCCAATGTTACCTTTCCTAAGGCTTGATGAAAATCTGTTCTAGGAGCCATATAAGCTCGGTTATCAACTCTTCTTCCGTGTCTTCTGTCCCTCTGATTCAAGAATTGATCAAAGGACCATTGGTTCCTAAGATCAGGAGGTAGGGTAGCATACTCCATATAGGCTTGTCTGGCATCGTCTACCAAGGGAATGGGAGCTTCAACTGGTTGTTCTTCTCTTGAAGTGAATGTAGGAAAGAGCGGTCTAGAGGCTGATTCGCTAGAGATGGCATCATGCTGTCCAATAGTTCTACTACCTCCATTACCATTGTTTCCATTATTCCCATTGTTTCCATTGACACCACTGCTTTCTCCTGTAGCATGGTTTTGATTCGGAATATGGTTCTGAGTAGCTTGCTGATCCATTTTAGCAA
>VDFB02021113.1:0-16938 GCA_007258455.2 Sequoia sempervirens | reverse complement strand
AGGAAGGAAGGAACAACATCTTACTATCGCAATAGCCCCTCATGTGGTGTAGAGTGAGCATGCCAACCACATGGCATGAGGTGTACTTATTGACTACACCCTGCATCATGTCATCACGTGGCATGGACTTGCCAAGTGGCCCACACACTTCTTGGTTGTCCACATGGAATGTGCACCTTGATCACATTCACATCACGTCTCCACACAACATGGACTTGCCAAGTGGCCCACACACTTCTTGTTTGTCTGCATGGAACATGCACCTCGACCACATTTTGTATCATGTCTTCACATGGCATGATGATACTCCAAGCGGAGAAGGCACACAATGGACGTATCTCGCATGGCAGTGTACCTCATAGAGAAAGCATGCATAGGTCACACCTCGCATAGCAATACCTTGTGGAAAAGGGCACACATAGGCTATTGCTAAAGCTAGAGGTATACATGGCTAGGGCCCACCCATATGCCTACCAACACATGAACAATTAAGCAACCATGAGCACCCCTCTACAAATGCAAGTGTCACCTTATCTCTCTACATCATGTACGTAGGAATACATAACATACATATGTTCCTTCACATATCCATGTATGTGGCATCGTGCTCTCGAGCTCGTCTCGCTACAATCAACAACATAACATCATCACCTACACTATGTCAGAACATCAGTGTGGTGTGACATCATATCTATGGCATCATGGTAGAACACGTGTAGATATGGAATCCATCTCAACATGGTACAACTCAATATTCTCATGTTGAATTCTAGATATACATATCATCCATGGATGGGTACCCTGTACCACAATCCCATAGGAACACAATTCAAGCACAATATATTCAAAACACTCAACATGAGCACAATACAAGATGTTTACATAACAGGGCATACCTTTTTCCAATTTCCTCTTGCCAAAATAAAACCATTATCCACCTCTAATTATGTAAGATCAAAAAAAACTTTCCAAGAATGTGTACTCCCAACATCCATACAATCTTCTCTTTTCAAGATGCTAGTGTCATTAACATAATTTTATAATTACAACCTTTATCACATACAATAAATCACAGTGCTACATGGAGTAAATCTACAATGCCATAATAACTCTCACATTCACATTCACTATTATTAAGTGGTAAATCACCTTACTACATACATGTGCTAACCACATTTACTTCCTATACATAGTGCAATATCATTACAATGTTTACTCAAGACAAGGTATGCAATATTATCACTTCAACATAGATTTAACATTTTGCATTTTGAATCAAGGTACAATAATTTAACATCTACATGATTCCTTAAGACTTTGCAATGCAATTGGGGACTATAGCTCTCACCAACACGATGCATCTATTATGCAATTATCATTAACATGCAAATGGTTTCACTATTCCCTTTTTCTCTAAACTTTTACTTAATGTAGAATGATTTTCTATTCAAATTCATACACATTCCATGATTATGAATGCAACTTGGGGACTTAGGTCCCCAAGGTTGGATCTAATAAAATAAACCTTCATGAATGCATAAACATTTTCTCATAAGAGACAAGCATACCATGGATTTCAATACACCACACACTCAAAGATAGGAATCTTCGTTAAACTAATGGAAAGAGAGAGGAGGAGAGAGAAATTTACAATTCTGACACAAGCACAAAAGTAAACATTGTCTCATCATCACATAATCACTTCACACAAATGCATCAATCATACGAGAGCATGCAATAATATCTATGGACTAACAACATGATCATTCATTTTCTATTACCATATTTTATAATCTCAATGCAATATAATGTGCAAAAGCAACTCCAAAACTACATAGGGTCAATCTAGCAATCACTAGCACAAGGAAGTAAAGCACAAGAAGACATGCGCCAAAAATTTGCACCAAAAATTTTGGATGGTGATGAAAAATCAAAAGAATTAAGAAGAGAATACATGCAAATGGGACTTCTCGGCGCCCTCAAGGTCAAATAGACCTTCTGACAATCACAAACTAAGAAACCGAGCAAGGGTAATTTTAGGCAACACATGTCACCTGCAACCCACCAACATGCTAAGGTCCAACATGCCCACCCACAACATAGGATATAGGGAAGTAATCAATCTTGACCTCGGGAGACTCTCAACCAAGGGAATCACTCCAATCTTGTAGGGTAAGGAAAGTCCTAGGAGGCATCATTCTTCCACAACACAAGCCAGGGTTGGGAAACTCAACCCTCTAAAATGCCATACTAAGGCACTCCAGGCAAGAAGTGCTATGACTATCTCACCACAACAAGCACTTGGAACACACACATCAAGCACAATGCAACCACATGGGCTACAACCACACTCAGGAACCACTCAAGGGTCACAACCCTTAACACAACAAAAGAGCCACACATCAAGAAGGCGGCCATTTAGAATGCACTTCTTGGTGGGCTTGAGGTTCTAACTAACCCTCACAAAAGCATTCCTCAACAAGACAGGAAAGGTGTGAGAAACAACAAAAACAATTGTTGCCATCCACCATACATAACACACCAAGCGGGTAACAACCATAAGCAAAGATCCTAGTGCTACAACATGGGCTCTACCTCTAACTCTACCTGTAGCTCTACCCCTAGTAGGCATCCTAAAGGAAACAAGGAACACATCAAAATAGATCATCACAAGGACAATCTGCACACCATACTAAGGCATGAAAGCTGATCGACAAGACTTTTAAAAACAATATAACAAGCTCACACTACACACACCAAACACAACATAACATAGAAGGATCAAGTATATTAGAGCTCCCAGTGTGTGAACATGGGTTTTGATACTAGATGTAACATATCGCTACGTAACCTCGAAGGGTAAGAGCCAAAAGATGACAAGATAATTTTTTTTAAAAACATGAAGAATAACCTACACTTAAAGTAGTTGTTGGTACGATATATGGATAACATACATGGCCAAGCATGGCCGAATGTAGAACCTAGAGGAGAGGACTGATTTACCCTCTAGAGAAGATCTAAATAGGAGTAAATAGGATAGCTCCAAAAAAATTTCTTTGAAACTTCCTGCTTTGGAACTTTTTGCTTTAACATCACAGAACAACATACAAAAAGCTCTGATGCACCAGAACTTTTGCAATAGCAATGTAGAACAACAAACAGAAAGATGCATTATGCTAGAAATTTAGCAACAAAAACACAAAACAACAAATAGAAAGTTGTGTTGCACTAGAACTTTTGTAGTAGCAACATAGAACAACAAACAAAAAGTTGTGGTGTGCTGAAACTTTTGCAGTAGCAACATAGAACAACAAACAGAAAGCTGAGTTGTGTCAAAACTTTTACAACATATAACAACAAATAGAAAGTTGTGTTGCCCTGAAACTTTTGTAGTTGGTTGCATGAAGGAAATACACAAACATAGCTCTGATTTTTGCATGAAATTTTTTGAAAGAAGCCATAATGATCATCATAGTACAAGTGATTCTGATACCAACATCGGAACCCATAAGCCAAATATAAAACATCACATTTCTTCTCATTAAATTATATGATTACATCTTCTCTCTCAAGAGAGTACAATGTACATAAAGGAATATACATGAGTAAAATGGAATTTCCATGAATAAGATACATCAACTGATAAGATAAGTACAAGAGAGATCAGCTCCAATTGGTACTCTAGTAACCTGTACACCAGTCTCCAATGGCAGTGGCAACACCTCCCTACCATGTGAACTCAAAAGAGACCACCCCACTGTGCTCATAGATAGTCACAAATCCCAAACAAAAATAACAAGGCAAGGGTAATATATGGTCAACACTCACATCAGACACTAAGAAAACACAAAATACAATGCATAAGGCCAATGTCACAACATGGAGATGCTCATATAATAAGATGTCGGGTATTAATAATGACTACTAAGGTACAAGGTACTAGAGTACAGATCAGATGGAGTGTCATCATGCATGCACAAAGGGATGGCACCACACGAAATCAAGTACACCTCTCATACGAACGAAGAGACTCAATCATGCTTGAATCAACGCTTCGCAGACAGATAACTCAACACCCCACAAATGGATAGGCCTTCTCGAGTGCATCCTTAGCCTTTTCAAATGCTCAAGTCCATGCATGAGGAATCATTATTTATTAGTGTTTTATCCCATTGTTTTTATTTATTTATCACTTGTTTACTATAACTCTACTACTAATTCCCCTAGTAGCCACTTGCGAGTCCCAGGCTCGTAGAGAGCCACTCCATAAGACCACTCTTATTACGTAGACTTAAGCTCATCTTGTTTAACCAAATGGGGAACGCATAGAAAATATGAAATAGTGAAAAAGCCACTAAAAACCATCATTAAAACCATTTAAAACAACCAAATAAACATTGTTGTGAAATCATTTAAACAATTGATCACATCCACTAACAAAATAGATCAAATACTATTCAAACATTCATCATTACTTAATAAAAGAAACCAATCATATAATCAATATTAACCTCAATAAATCATCCCACAAAACCACTTTTAAATCAATTAAAAACTACTATGCGACTGTAGCTCAGAACAAGGTTCATATCGCTACTCAAAGGAATGAAAAGAGGGCATAAGCATTCATAAAAATTTAGAGTGCCCATATTTAAAATCTAAGCTTGACCCAGTTCAGATTTTGACGTTTCTAGTTGGATTCCACCTTTGGTTTTTATGTTTATGACCAAAAATAAGGTGTTGTTTTAAAAAACATGTTTTTATGCCAAGCTGGGCAAAAACATGAAAAATGAAAGTGCCTAGATTCAAAATCGGACAACGAACTAGTTGGGATATGGGAATTTCTACATGGAATCCACCTTTAGTTTGCATTTATAATAGATGGTTAAAGAGAAGCATTAAAAAACATGTTTTCACAAGCTAGGAAAAACATAAAAAAATAATGAAAGAAAATGAAAGTGCCCTTAAATCTACTTTGCCAACAACCGATTTCACATTTATAACCATTTCAAGTTGAATTCCACAGTTGGATTTGAGTTTAAAATAGGAGGTTTGAATAGATTTGGAAAAGTCTCATATTTCTCCCAAAAAAGAAAGCAATAACTAGGCTAAAAGAAATCTCAAAACCAAAATGCCATGACAACACCTAGAGCAGCCAAGACTCCCAACAAATTTAAACACACAAATACATTTCCAATCCAGAAGTTCAAGGAAGACACAAAAGAATACCTTTATTTCTGCCCAAATTGAAATGAAGAAATGCTTTGCTTGCAAGGCACGACTAGATTCCATAATAAAACAACAAGGAGGAAATGGCACACTGAAATCATTAATCCATTACCCACAAGTTTCTTCTCAGAAAATATCCCAAGTTCCTCACCAACTCTGCTACCCAAATCCTGGGGTTTCTCCTCCCAAAACAAAAAATTTCTTCTCCTCCCAAAAGATAACTCCTCCAAAAGAAAAAATCTTCCTTCCATTTTATAAACTCTCAAAACAATAAAAAAAATGAAATAAGACATCTGATTAAACAAGCTATTAAATCTCTCCAAATCAATTAATTAAAATCACTAAATATACAACATTAAAATACACAAAGCTCCCCAAATATGATTTAAATAAGACTATAAGAGCTCACAAAAAGGATTAATAAAATATTTTGAAATTACTAAATGAAATATATCATTCTCTCAAATGATCAATAAAAATCACTTAAAATAACATATTTAAAACCTCATGGATATAACAATTCAAATCTCCAATCAATTAAACATTATAAAATACCATATTTGAAACCACAAAAAAATGCCAATGAAACCACATCATAATACCAACAACCAAAATATATAGCCACATAACAAGATTAACGGAAACCATGACAAAATACCTCAACAAGACATACTGGTAAACCACATATGACCAAAAGGTAATCTAGATGTTACCATTAGGTAACCAGATGGTAAGACAACATTGGAGCATTGCACTAATAGGGTACAGTAGGCTAGGGTAGGGGACGTTTGGCCTGTGACTATCTCCAGTAACCACCATTGAGGAATAAGAGTACACTTATGCCTATGAATCCAAGCAGATTCGATACTCAATATCTACATCACTCCAATCACATGTCAAAGTACACATGCATATAACATATATCATATAGTTGAAGCAAAATCAATCATCAGGAAAAAGGGTCATGATATTGTAAGCCTCTCGGATACGAGTGTTACGACACCGTCCCTTTCTTGTCTATAATTATACAAAAGCAATGATAAAAGTATATAAAAATATAGGCATGTAATCTAGCATAATAACTAATCATAATAATCTTTCACATAATCATCAATGTCTAATCTCATTATGATAACATTTAACATTTAGAATACCAAATCAAAAATCAAAATGCTATCTTACCCATGTTGGGGTTAGAGAGGTGTTACAATATATACTCTGCAACCTCAAAAAACACTACTGAATTTGAGACCATTTTTTGACTTCCGTTCGTCGGTCTCTCGACAAATCTTTGTCGGACAATTGACGAAATGGAAAAAAAAAATTGTCGCTATTTTTTCGTCACAATCTTGACAATGAATAAAACGTCGAAATAACGGCAAAGAATCATCGGTCGTCGGCATCATGAAATGGCTTGGACTTTCGTCGGAATATTGACGAACACTTCATGTATCCACCAATGAATTACACCAGAAGTTCCTCGCCAGTTCGATGAAATGGGCAAGGAGGAGCGTCAAAACAACACCAGACATTTGTCGCAATTTTGACGAAATCGGAAAGGAGTAGCGTCGAAACAACACCAAAAGTTTATTGAACGTGCGACGAAATAGGCAAGTAGTAGCGTCGAAACAACACCAAAAGTTCGTCGAAATTACAATGAAAAGAGGAAGAGTAGCATTGGAAAAATACCAAATGTTGGTCGAAAGTGCAACGAAATGGGAAAGAAGTTACGACGAAACCTTCATCGCAGCTATACAAAACTTTGTTGAACCTTTTCGTTGATTCGTCAGTGAGTTTCGTTGAAATTGCAACGAAGTATCAATTTTTTTTAAAAAAAAATATTCATGGAAATGTACCTTTGCGGAGACTAACGACTGATCATAGATATAGACTGCATATTGCTTTAATGCTTCAAATGATACATTTCTTATATTGAAAAGTGCATTACCTTATTGAGCTTCTCTTTGTTTCAAGAATAGTTTAATATTCTCTACTTAACAGGGCCAACCACGTGACGGTGGAAGCTCATTTGGCCCGTCCCCCCCCCTCACATCACTCTCAATTCCCCATACCCAATCATATAACATCAATCATTCATTCATCCATTAATAACATATAACATTAATTGATTAACATATAACATTCATTGATTAACATATAACATTCATTAATTAACATATTCACATTCATTCATTAACAT
The DNA here is from genome assembly GCA_007258455.2 of Sequoia sempervirens. Taxonomy (NCBI): domain Eukaryota; kingdom Viridiplantae; phylum Streptophyta; class Pinopsida; order Cupressales; family Cupressaceae; genus Sequoia; species Sequoia sempervirens. The sequence continues at coordinate 9,509 of VDFB02021113.1, read as the reverse complement.
ATAATATTCATTCTTTCAGTTTTTACATATTATCAAAAATATGGTTGTCATGATATGATTACAATCACTTTTTTTTTTTTTCTTTTTAAAGCTACAAAATCTGAAGTGGAGTATCATTTTCTAAATCAATATATGTCCCCCTTTAGTTGTTCTTCCCTCTGCTCATGATCTTAATGTACGCCTCATCGTCTGCTCATGACGTGGATGCCGCTGCAAGGGGGGGTCTACTGCAATAAGAAAGAAATGTTAAACTGATATGTTTTATTATTATTGTTACAAGTATTTCATTAATTAAAAGAACATTAGAGTGGTTCTCTTTACCTGATGGGTCCACATCATGTTCCTGAACTTTTTTATAGACTCATGTTCAACATGTTGAACACCCTCTAAATCCTGATCCAGTTGAAACACGAAAGGTTACATTAATTAATACACCAATTGAAATTAAATATGTTTAAGAGAACATGAGGGTGGTCCTCTTTACCTGATGGGGCCACATCATGTTCCTGATCTTCTCTAGCCTGATCATGCTCAACACGTTGATCACGCTCTACATGCTCTAAAGTTGAAACAAGAAAGGTTACATTAATTAATACACCAATTGCAATTAAATATGTTTAAAAGAACTTTAGAGTGGTCCTCTTTACCTGATGGGGCCACATCATATTCCTGATCTTCTCTAGCCTAATCATGCTCAACATGTTGATCACACTCTACATGATCTAAAGTACCAGGATGCACACCATGACCTTCATCTGCACGTTGTGCTCCACCCTCACCAAGCTGCATTCCAATGTCATGTGTAGTATTATCATTTCTTGAATGTTTAAAACAAATAGGCATGTAATTACTTTATGGTGGAAATTAATATTGAATAGATTGCTCAAGTATTCAATTTTAAACAAACTTTATTGAGTTTATTTACCTGCGTGTCAGATGCAATGGAAGATTGTGTTTGCCCAGTCAAGACTCTTAGGCATTTAGCCATGACTCCATAGCCTTGCTAGAAGGATATCTTCAGGTCCTCTTCTATGGGAACTTTGTTGAATTCAGAGCCCTATATTTTTACATAAGATCATGAATTTTTCTTCTATGGTGCGATAAAACCAAAATTGTTTTCAATTTATTATAATTTGGATGCAATATTTCATTTATTGATACTTATAATTTGTGCGGCTAATTTCATATAACCACTAGAGCCAAGTTTGTGTTGCCCGTGCTTTTCTAGTCTTGCCTTTGTTGCCTTCGATGTGTCGGGAAGCCTATGAAAAGTTTGAAATACATTAGATTATGTAAAAAGAAAGAGTAATCAAGATATAATTACATTGTTGATAGTATCACACATAGCATACTACTTTTTTAAAAAAAATTAATGGCATTTCCATAGCATACGCATATTGAGAGCAAATAAAATACATAGTTCAATCCATGAATTATAGAAAATAGATTTTTGTTGGTTATATTCATATCGCTGATTACATTGCACAAAACATACTACAACTACATAAATATCAGATGGTGACAGTTGTCTATGCTACCACATTTTTCATACATGTCTACCAAAGAATTTTATCAAACAACCAATCGCCTTTGCCGCTATGATAAAAGCGAAAATAGGTGTTTCTTTCAAACAGTTTGCTATGATGCTTCTTGGAAAAATTCTATCAAAGCATAAAGGATAGACAAGGTAGTGAATGCTTCAAAATGCTCAATGTGGTTCATGCCATGACAATCCATATAATTTGCTTGTCATGGAATTCAAGCATTCTCTACCGCGAGAATCGTACCACATTTTTTGAATTTTCAAATAGTTCACTACCTTTTCTATGCTACCACATTTTTCATATATACATGTCTACCAAAGCATTTTATCAAACAGTTCATTGCCTTGCTGCTATGGCTAAAAGCCTAAAATAGGTGCTTTCAAACAAGCTATGATGCTTGGAAAAAATCTATCAAAGCATAATAGTAGTATTAATATATTGGGCAGAATTGTTTGAAAATGCCTAAAGAAATGTAGCCTATGATGGAATGCCATGATCCATAATAATTTTCTTGTCATGGTATCTCCATCACCATGCAGACTACTTCTTTTGAGACATTTTTTCAAGCGCTTCACTACCTTGTCTATAAGCACGTGATTTTATCAAACAGCTCATTGCCTTGCTACTATGGCTAAAAGCTCTCAAAACAAGTGCTTTTCAAATAGTTATGGATGCTTAAAAATCACATAAGCACAGAGATAAAAGTGAACTCCGCTTTCAAATTCATCGTGGGTCTCATGGTGATGGAATGCCATGACAATCCATAGCAATTTGCTTGTCATGGCATTCGTTATGGCATTCCATCACCACGAGACCACATTTTTTTCAAGCATTTTTTCAAATAGTTCACTACCTTTTCTACGCTACCACATTTTTCATATATACATGTCTACCAAAGCATTTTATCAAATAGTTCAATGCCTTCATGTTATGGCTAAAAAGTAAAAACCTAAAATAGGTGCTTTCGAACAATCTATGGATGCTTGGAAAAAATCTACCAAAGCATAATAGTAAGCAATAACATAGACAAGGCAGTGAATTGTTTGAAAAAATGCCTAAAAGAAATGCAATCTCACGGTGATGCCATGACAATCCATAGAATTTGCTTGCCATGGCATTCCATCACCATGAGACTACATTTCTTTGAGACATTTTTTTCAAGCAATTCACTGCCTTGTCTATGCTACTGCATTTTTCATACATGTCTATCAAAGCATTTTATTAAATAGTTCAATGCCTTGCTGCTATGGCTAAAAGCTTAAAACATACCTTCCTTGGTCCGGTGGTGTCTTTCCTTTTTTCTTTTCAGCCTTCTCCTTTCCATCAAACACCAGGTCCTTCCACTCCCTCTCCGGAATCATGGGGGGACGCTCGTACTTTTTGTTCTTCTCTAAATGTGACCTATATTGGTCCCTCGCATACTTTAGATAGTTACCAGCTTTCTTAAGGACCTTGGATCGGTTGATTTTTTTATCACCGAACAACACAACTAAACGGTTAATGAGCTTATCTTTTAAATCTTTATTTTGGGCATTCCACCGTGTATGTATGGTGGGCCCGAAGAGCTCCAATGCAATATCACTTAGATGTTTATAAAAAACATCATTTCCTACAAAATGATCATGGGATCAATAGTCTAAAAAGAGCGATCAATAAGTAAATTTCAATTGAATTATATAGAATAATAATTAAAACATTTTAAAGTACCTGGGACCTTCTCTATCTTTATGGGAACGAAATCCTCGGTCACCACAAGTGTGACTATAAACCCCAGATAAGTAATACCGAAGATCTAGAAAGTTGCTAAACATCACATTCAGTGGCCTCTCGATCCCTAGGTACATGTCCTAACGATGTTCTCGTATGTTCACCGCCAGAGGCATTAATCGTGATGCCTGATGGTATGTGCCTACATTCTCGCATCTACAATATAGACACGGATGATGGGGTCAAATGATGTGATGTATGCATAGGAAGATCAGGATGGACACTTGTACCAACCCTTACTCCTCAGGAAGCACTTGCAGTACCTTGATCATGCCTAGGAGCATCATGAGGAGGAAAATAACCCTATAAAAAATACATTTTAGTTCATAACATAAAAGAGTACAAAATATAAAACCATGAATGAACTTATGTTATAATTAAAGACCTCATGACAACTTACTTGAAAGTTTTGTAATCTCTCAGTCAATACTTTAACCCTCTCTCTTATCTCATCTATTTGAGGCATTATGAACATCAACTTAGCCATTTCTTCATTGCATTTTTTTTGGAGCTTCTTTATGGTATTGAAAGGGTTTGTTGAATAAGCGATGTCATCATCACAAAATATTGACTGCACCTCACTATGGATGCACTCCTCTACTGCTGGTGCCTTTCCCCGATCAGTCGACTGCAACAAGAATATTAAAAACATTATCGAAATTAACCCAAAAAACTTATGAAAAAACATAATAATAAAATATTTTGCTCGTATCTAATTTGTACTATGTACTATTTATAAACCCTGCAATATTCCTTGATGCTTTTGGCCTTCCGTCAATGTACATAGCCACTCCTTTATTTTGATCATTATCTTTTAGTTGTATACAATTTGTTGACAGTGCATACCTACGAATACTTCGTGTATATTGAACCAGTTGCATCCAATCTTTGTAACTGTAATAGGGTCCAACATACTCCATCAATTCAGTAACTTTTTTGTAACAGACCTTTATGTCGTCCATGCAAAATAGGCCTAAACCATGTAATGACAATGGTGGGATGCGATATATCCTCTCGTTGACACAAAAATCAGTGTTTATTGGAGGAAGTTCCTTGGGTACCCATTATTTCCGTAGATGTTTGTACCTCAAGGGAACCTCGACGTCACCTATGTTCTCATCATCATAAGAACATGACCCCCCTTCAACAAGAAAAAAATCCATGCGTTTACGAAATTTTCTTCTAATCTTTTGACCTCTAGTTGATCTCCCTCTTTTAGACATACTACATGTCTCGCTTTCCTCTTCTCTTCTTGAATTTCCCTCGCTCAAGTAAGAAAAATCTGACAAATACCTATTTGGTGGTACTTGCACTCATAAGGATTTTGGATGAAGTTCTTTCATGGTGATGTGATCCCAAGGTGACATTATGATTAATCTATCATTTCATCGCTAGAATTTAACAGGTTATAAGGTAATCAAGTCTTGATAGATTACAAGCTATTGTTACTACCGTCCAAATGTGTCCATCAAAAATCAAATCTACTTACTATTTTAACTCCCAAAATTTGTAACAAGTGTTAAATGTGACTATGGTCCACTAGTTACACAACCAAGGCCTCAAATGTATTCGCTAATTGTAATCAAAGGACTTTTGCTCTTCATTCATGTAAATAAACTTGAATGGAAACACCACCAAGTGGTTTATTGGACACCTACATGACCAAAAATAGCAGCAAATTCACATTTAATTTCCATATGTCTAAGTGGTTAATGGGGAGGGAGTGTGTACTAGGCCTGGTTAAGTCATCATAAGTTTACGCTTTGGCAATAATTTTTTTTAAGTCATATTAAATCTTCCCTATGTCTAACTGGCTAGGAGATTTTGCATGTTTTAAGGTAGGATGATTGAGAAAGAGCCCAAAGACTAGCCTCCATGGTATCCAAGCAATACATAGCAGCTGCCTCTTTATACATTGACATGATTTAAAGAACTTAGCTAGGAATTATTTATTTAACCTAAGGATTTCTCATAATGCCATCATTGGAAAAGTATGGTCAAATTCTTCTATTATGAAGAATTGATCTATGTGCCTCCAGTAATCACTATAAATGTTTGTAAGGATAAAAATGACTAATTGCACCAGGTAGGAGAGAATCAACTTTGAGTTCTTCAAAGATTATATTCCTCTATTCATAATTTTTAAGGGTTGTGCGTGGAGGTGGTTATCACTACCAAGAAGGGAGGAGACCTTCCTTGTATTCTTTTATAATTTTCATTATTCTTATTTATTTTACACCTACATTTACAAATACACATACATATGCATTTACTATTTTCATTTATTTCTCATGTAGTTTAATAGTTTGATTGATTTCATATTATATGTGTTAAAGACTTTAGAATTTCAATTACATTAATTTATGGATATATTGTATCTATAACACTACAAAACCATATGCCTTTGCATTTACACTAGATGCAGCACATTACTTATATACATAGATATATCAATGATATGTTGCATTTATTATTCTGGGGAGAGCATCCAAGTAATTGCATTTATATTTACATTTAAAAAAATACATGTATACATATATATATGTGTGTGTGTATCATTTATATTTAGTGTTCTAAACTTCCATTAGTTCAAGACATGGATAAAAATTCATAAAATCTCCCATACATGTTTTGTTGAAACCTAGGCTTGAACCTCTCATTTCACATGCTTTTCTTCACAAAACTATTGAGGACAACAACTATACCTTCTTTATTTCTCATCCTACGCCCTATTCATGCATCCTACAATTACAACAGTATCCATGGGGCCTCTTACATAAGCTACAATAATCACAAAGAGTGTAAGAGGCACTTTATATCATGTTTGGACTACAAAACCCTAAAAATAGGGTAACTCAGATTATGATTTGTTGGTGAGCTATATGGACAAAATCATTAGCACCAGCTCATTCTTGGAGTCTTTTGAAAGATAAGTGAATCAAGTGGAATTTAAGTACAAACCTTATAGTGTCACGGTGAATGAGGTGATCAATTTTGATTGACCAACTGATGAATAGTACAAAGCGGTCCAATTGGCTAGTGACACGTGTGCTTTCTGGCCCGATGCTTGTTTGCTCCTCCTTTTTCTATAAGAAGGATTTCAAGGCTAGAAGTACAGGCTAGCAAGTTAGATATTTTTGGTCGAGTCTAGATGAAGTTGTAGAGAAAATTGTAAAGTCTGATGGTTTTAGGGAAAATGCAATTTAAGTTTTGAGTCATTCTGTAAGAGGTTTTGAATTCATGGGGATTTGATGTTTTATGACAAGCATTTCACATTTGAATTGATATGATTAATTCAAACTCGTCTCCATTTGCATTGCATATCCTAATTTTGAATAAAATGATCAAGGGTTGTTTCATTCATCTCACCGTTGTGGTGTATGATTCTTGTTTTAGGTTTAATTCAAGGAATTATTAAAATGCTTGAATGGGATTGTAGGTGGATATGTTCTGTATAAGCTATTTTATTTTTTCTATCTTATCTTATACCATTTTATGAGAATGGGGGTGCCAATGTATGAGAAGATCTTTGGAAACTAGGCATGAAAATTGAAGGTTAAAGAGAATGGGGTGCCAAACTTACAGTACTCATTGCCCCTTGGTCGTCGATTTTCCCTCCGTGGAGTGCCCCTCAACCCGCCCTCCTGGCCGTAATGATTTTGTTTCACCTCCAAACTCTTCCCAAGACTAATATTGACCTTGTTTTCACTCCTCCAAACTCTTCGCCTAAGACTGTATTGACTCCTTCAATTCCAAACTCTTCCTCCTACCGGTATTGACCTTGTTTTCACTCCTCCAAAAATCTTCCTACCGCATTGACTCTCCTGTATTTTCACTAATCTAAAATCTTCTTCAAAGATCGCATTGACCTTTCACTGTCCACCTATTGTTGCCAACCTTGGTTTCTGCTAGCTTTATAGTATGCTGTAATTGTCTCAAAATTTTGGCACCATTTAGCTTGGTTTTAATATTCTACAATATAGCTAAGTATATATTAGCTATATTTTACATAATAAATAATATAATTATTCAACTTATTATAATTAGATATTATATTCTTTAACAAAATTATTAAATATGTATAAAATTATTATAATTAATAATTAATGTAATATATATTTAATATAATAGTAATATATATTAATATGAGAGAGAAACTAAACTTTGATTGGTTGTTTCATGTCAACAATCTAAGGATGGCATGTGTCCTTGGGGAGTTATGCTCAAGGTAGCATGCTATTTGATTAAAGATATGATAGTTCTCCTTTAAGATCTATTCAATGTACCCATTGCACACTTAAGGGGGAGGGGAAGAGTGTTGAGGGTAGAGGATAGAATGTTTAAGGGTTTATGGTTGAGGAGGTAGGAGGGAGAGACTTGAGTGAGAGAGAGAGGGAGGGAGTGGGAGAGAGATATAGGAAGGGAGGGTTAAGGGTAGAGGGTAGAGGGTTTATTAAGGGTTAAGGGGAGAGAGATAGAGGGAGTGAGTGAGTGAGAGAGATACCTAAGGGAGGGAGAGGGGGTAGGATATTGAAGATACTTGGGAGAGAGAGGGAGAGAGAGGGAAAGGGAGAGAGAGAGAAAGAGAGGGAAAGGGAGAGAGAGATATATATAGAGAAAGAATTAGGAGGGGGAAGGGAGAGGGGAAGAGGGGAAGAAGGGGAGAGAGAGAGAGAAGGGGGAGGGGAAGAGTGTTGAGGGTAGAGGATAGAAAGTTTAAGGGTTTATGGTTGAGGAGGTAGGAGGGAGAGACTTGAGTGAGAGAGAGAGAGGGAGGGAGTGGGAAAGAGATACAAGAAGGGAGGGTTAAGGGTAGAGGGTAGAGGGTTTATTAAGGGTTTAGGGTTTGTGTAATAAGGTGGTGATGAGGAGGAGTGAGTGAGAGAGAGACCTAAGGGAGGAGGGGTAGGATACTTGAGAGAGAGAGAGATAGGGAGAGAGAGGAAAGGAGAGAGAGAGGGGAAAGGGAGAGGAGGAGATAAGGCAGAGGTGCCACCAGAGGGGGAAGGAGAGGGAAGAGGGAAGAAGGAGAGAGAGAGAGAGAGAGAGAGAGAGAGAGAGAGAGAGAGAAGGAGAGAGGGAGTTATGCTGAGGTGAGGATAGAAGGTTTAAGGTCAGGCGGGCTGAGAGGTAGGGAGGGAGAGATAGAGGGAGTGAGTGAGTGAGAGAGACCTAAGAGAGGGAGAGGGGGTAGGATATTGAAGATACTTGAGAGATAGAGAGAGGGAGGGATTTGGCGGGGTACGATCGAGATATTCTCCCATATCTTTGAATCTGGAAAACCTACACATTGCACAGTTAGTATTTAATGAAAGGCTTTGGCTAAGCCGTCAGCGACATGACCACTGGAGTTAATGGCTTAGGCTTACGTCACCGGATTAAAATTAAAACCCAGCTTTGATTTTAATACTTTATTTCCTCTGCAGGGTTTTATTTCCTAAGTCTCGGTTAGCCCCGTTAAATTCTTATCCCAACCCTAACAAAAAACAAATGATTAAGCTAAGGATTGTATTTGTTGTTATAACTTTAGTTCTAGAGAATTATTAATTACCAATTCTTATTTGTGCATTTGTATATGAATCCAATTGAATGCCTTTCCATATCATTATGGAAAATTTTATTATTGCAACCCTAACTCTAACACTAATTAAACCTTGACCCTAACCTGATTGAACTCATATTATAACCCTAACTCTAACACTAATTGAATTGTAATCGTAACCCTAGGTTCTCTTGAAACCTAACCCTAATTGTATCAAAACCCTAGAGAATTCTAATTGAACCCTAACCCTAAAATATACAATAACCCTTACCTTAATTGAACACTAACTCCAAGCCTAGCCCTAATTTACACTGCTTAACCTGACTCCACTAAACCTCTTGCCGAATTATAACCCTAATTGATCCCTTAACCCAAATTGAATACTAATTGAACCTTTAACCCTAAGTGAATAGGCACCTAATTACCCAACCACAACTTATTTGAATTTTGACCCTAATCATAACCATAATCTCAACCCTAACCTTAATTGAACCCCAAACCATAAAACATGAGTTCAATTCGCTTTCAAGGTTCAAATAGGGTTACCTCCTTAATTAAAAATTGTGTATAATCCAATTAGGATTAGGGTTGGGGTTGGGGTAAAGATTAAGGTTCTAGATATTTGGGGTTAGTGTTAGGGCTAACTGTCTGGGGTA
>VDFB02021112.1:0-15030 GCA_007258455.2 Sequoia sempervirens | reverse complement strand
TAAGTGTTTGATTTTCGAACCTCTGCAACTCTGTTTGATCTGAAATTCGCTCCATGGGGTCCTCATGATCAAGTTGATTTGTTCACACTGCCATCTCGAGTTGACTTGCTATTTATAGCATGTTTGTGGAGGCGTTTTACTATTTATAGCAACTGCCTGATTTTGAGACTTCCACAACTCCGTTCAGCTTGAAATTTGAATGACGTGACCCTCATAGGATGACCTACCTATTCACACTGGCGCCTGCTGCTGACTTACTATTTATAGCCTATTTCAGGAGTGACTTACTATAAATAGTAAGTGCTCCGATTGCCCTCAAATTTTACCAGTGGATAGCTTGAAAGATACTGATCGCAGTGGGATACACCGGTTTTCAAAAATTTTGGCATTTGACCCCTCATTTTGGGTCCCAAAGCTGGAAACCCTAATCTGACTTGCATGTTGCTCAAATGGTCTCCGTTTGACCCCGTTCTTGTTGCATGTCGTTGTGTTCGTGATTCTAAAGTGTTGGGTAGCTGTCGGAGTGATCCTGCTAAAAATAGTAAGTGTCCAAAAAAGTGACCAATCAGCCGTCAGATGAGTTTGCATGTCACATTGTCCGAGAGATCTCAAAAAACCTAGAAAACCCAGAAAAATGATCAACATGCGAGCACTGGCTAAAAATAGCAAGTTCTGGAAAATTGATCAACTCTGCTTGCATGTTACCTCGTTGCAAAGCCCTCGGAAAAACCAAAAAGATTATGCAGACATGCGCTGAGAAATCTTGCATGCAAACCCTAAAAATAGCCTCTGAAGCTTGAATCACTGAAAGTCTTCACCTCATTTTCCATGTTATATAACTATGAAGGTCTCGAAAAACCTAGAAAGATTATGCTGACATGCATTGAAAATTCCAACATGCAAACCCTAAAATTGGCTCATGAAGCCTGAACTGCTAAAATCAGCAAATTGTCCATTTCAACTCAAAATTTGTAGGCAAGTAGTTTGAAGTGTCTTAATCATGATGCAGTAGTCAGAATGCAATTAACCAACTCAAGTTGACCTCAAATTGACATGAAAAGCGCAAACCCTAATTCTATAGACTTAGCCAAAACCTCAATTGAGACGGGCACATCCTCGAAAAGGCAGATAGAACAAGAGAGAGACAACAGGAAAACTAACTAAAATCAAGCCAAAAGTTCGAAATGAAGCAAAAATTAGGGGGGTCCCCATTTGCAATGGGGGCGATGTGTGAAAAGGTCACAACACAACCAACCTTAGACAACCTTAGATATCAGTCTCAAAAAAGACCAAAGTATTGACCTCTAATCTCTTTACCTGTGATTGATCATGACAAGACACTCTAGATGCTGGTAATCATGCTTTATTGTGCAAAGAGAGAAACATGAGTACAAAAAACAATGCAAGCAACCTTTACATACTCTTATCTAATTCTCTCTGTGCATATTCATAACTTACTCATGATTTCAACGTCTGCAACAACATTTTTCTTAAAAAAAACTAGACCAGCGTTCTAATACCTCTAATACACTTTTCTTTCCATTGTAGTCTTGGTACAGTTATCAAACTGTATATAACTGCAATGTGACCATAGTTCTTTTTCAACACCTTTTCAAAGATTATTCCATCATTGAGACAACTCCTCAATACACTGCCAAAAGATCCACAAACCTCATTGTATCAAGATAATTAAAAAACTATAACTAAAAACCAAACATCATGACAGTTTAACTTCAAAAAGAACCTTTTTTAACTTTGCAGCCACAATTTGAACAATTAAATAAAGACCATTAAACTCCTTTAGGTTGATATAATATAAGTCTTTATATAAATAATCAGCATTCTTCCTTTGGTTGAGATGAAATAAGTCTTTATAAGACTTAAACCCTAGGTCAAGTCCCTTAGGGTACAGTATATTCTTTTGAGAATTTGACATGCTTGGAATTTTCGTTTATGAATTATAGTAATTATCAATAGTCAAAAACCTAAGATAGGATTACCATCATCTTCCAACTCTGCTCATAACTCTAACACAACCAACCATGCACCTAATATACAAAGACTGATTACTCGTGCTATGATGAAGAATGAGCAATCACTTTTGCATCAGGACGTTTTGCATCAATACCTTGCAACGCTTGGAGTAGCAACTCATCAACAAACTTCAACCCTTTGTGACACCAACATCATGAAATGGAACAATAATCAATACCATCAAGAGATCATGAGATGCTTGTATACACCTGACTTGTACCTGACTTGTATCTTTCACCTTTGACATGAATCAAGAGTACATCATGAATGAGCACACATACACCAACAATGATAGTATCAACCACCATTTCCTTCAACTCTCTATTGCCTTCAAATGAATAATCTCTCACCTTAGTAACCTTTGACATCAATGACAAACTTCATCCAACATTTATGACTTGCATAAACATAGATTTCCTGCTTAAAGGTGTTGGAATGAGACAACATATTTGAGGACTAATCATTAATCATGGAAAATATGCATCAATCACCCATACACACATAATATAATAGATATTGAGAAGGTAAAATGACTGAAATTTTATTGATAATAAGATGCTTCAACTGATACAAATGTGCAAAACTAATTGAGAATACATAAAATTGCTATCCTATATCTCAAAATGAGTTACAATCTCATCTCTTTTTGCGTAAGGAAAAAGAGGAAAGGAAGAACTAGCTAAAAAGAGTTAGAAGATCTTTCTTTATAGAAAGCCACCTCAGATAATTGATGCTTAAAGAGGCTGCACCTTGTAGAAGACGTTGAACGTGCATGAAGAGTTGACTTGGATGTGAACTCTGTAGTTGAGTGTTGACTTGATATCTTTGACTTGTGCATGCTCCTTGAAGTTTGCTTCAACTAAAGTAGAATTGAAACTCCAAGAAAAGCATGAAGATGATTCAAAAAAGCTGAGTTTAACCTCTTTGCATGAGGTTTTCAAGTTGTTGGGCGTATAAGGAAAGAAACCTTTATTTAAGCACCTCAAACTACCCCAAAATGCCTAATTTTAGGCTCAAACCTTACTTAACTCCAACTTAATCCATATAGGCCTCTTAAGTAGGCTTAAACTGCCCCAAATTGTCACTAAGCCAAGCATGAATAGAACCTAACCTCATAGATTGCATTGTCTTCTTTAGGTTGCACTTGATTGTAATCTTTTCACAGGTCATTTCTTATGGTTTTCAAATTTCATACCATGTCTTCACAAGGCTGTCATCATATTCTACATGTTCATAAGGATTGCCTTTTTATATTCTTGAAACTCTATCCTTAGAAACTTCATTCATACACTTGACCTATGACTCCCCCCTTTGGCTTCCTAACTCTGTCACTCATTAAGAGTGCTTTGACTGTGCCTTCCACTTGATCAAAGGCCTCTTAACTTTGAATGTTTCAAGCTCCTTCAACATCAAATTACTGTGTTTAAGAACCTTCAATACATGGGAACTCTGCCATGTCTTACTGTCATTTCAATTTCATTGTTTTTATATAGGGATCCTTCACATCCTTGATGACTTCCCTTATAACTGAAAATCTACTTGTTAACAACTGTGATTTCCTTTTGATGACTGCCATCAATGCATATCAAACTTTATTTTTTGAGACTATCCTTATGAGATGTTGCTGACTCTTACTCTGTCATGGAGTTGACTGATCTATGCCTTCATACACAGTCCTTATGTATCCTCAGTGATGATTGTTCTCATTGGTTGGGTTGTCCTTTCTTGTTTGATCAGTGTTGCTGCTTTTATTGAAAAATAGGTGACTGTGCATTTGAAATCATCTTTGCTTACTTCAAACAACACTGTCTTTTATGATATAAACTCAATCACAAAGCATTGTCAAACATTCCTTATTTCAATCATACTACTGTTCATATTTATAACGTTCCATGAGATCACATTCTTTGGGGTACTCTTTTAAACAATCCTCATACCTTTGTCACTGTCTTTCTTGGTTTTTTGATTGGTCTTGTCTAAACTTATGACTGCACCAAATTCATGAACTTTTCCCTATTATCTTTGCTAGGACTGTTCTTGTTACTTGGTCTTCATCACTTTTCTTCATACATTGATTTCTATATGCTACTTCTTTTGAAAGAAGCAGCAATATTAGATAATAATTACTCTTCATTCTGTACTTGACAATGATTCTCTAAAACGCTCAGTTCTCTGCCCTTTGCATGCACTAAGTTTCCTATTTTCAACTTGTAACCTTCACTACTCTGCCCTTATTGATAAGGACTGTCCTTTTATGTTTGATGAGGACTATCTATGCTCATTAATGACTCCTTGAGGTTTTTTATGACTATCTTTGAATTACCTTTGACTATCCAAACATTGCTAGGTATTGTCCCTTTAATGCATGGATTTGATTGAATATTGCTGCTCTTTCACCTTCTTCATTTCTCATGGTCAAAGGTCTAATTTCCATATTGTAAACTATGACTGTCCTCCATTCATTTGGTGTGGCAAGGGCTGTCCTCATCACCTTTGTGATCAATAAACTCTGCCCCTTTTGAGTTCATAGTCATGATCTTCCTTGAAGTCTTGTTGCCTTCCATTATAAACTTGAAACTTCACAGGCACTGCCCCCTTTCATAATCTTTCCTTGCTCTTGCATGGACTAGGACTTCTCTTTTGTGTTGGGTGAAAATTATGTAATCAGCTTTCGATAGATTACACAACTTGGACTTCAGCCACAGCTATGTGAGATGTGAATCTCTCCTCTCGGAAAGGGGAGGCGCCCTTCTTACTGCTAAGAGAAACAATAGTAAATCACACAAGTAATTACAAAATGTACAATGAAATTCACTGGAGGGTGTGGTTACATTTATCCTTTCTCTCTTTTCGTAGAAGATGTTTACAATGCTTCACGGTTGGAAGTTCAATTTGATAACTTAAACTAATAACTAGCAGTAATGCCAATATCTCTATCTCACAAAGCAAAGCGTGAGATACCAGAAGTGATTAACAATAAACAAGTAAAAAAAAGGGAAAGCTCACGAAGGCACAAAGTCGTTCCGTAGCTTTATGATGTTGGATCTGTGTAAGACGTATCGTTTGTCACGTTAGAAGCACAAAGTCTTCTTAGACACAACAATTCTTCGAACAACATGAACGATTACAAGCACAAAGTCTTGTAGATCATCCAACAAAAGTATCAATGAGCACGAACGATTACAAGCACAAAGTCTTGTAGATCCTTCGACAAAGTATCCAAGAGTATGAATAATTACAAGCACAAAGTCTTGTAGATTATTCAACAAGAACATGCAAGAGCATGAATGATTATAAGCACAAAGTCTTATAGATCATTCAACCAATGATAAAAGAAATACAATGCAATCTAAATAACAAATGTAACACAAAGTTTACATCAACTACTTAGAGTCTTTCAAATTCCTCGAACTAATCACTACCAAATCAGATCAACTCACAAAAGTATCGAATCCAACGCAAAGTTTGGCTTGCAATCCTTTTCTTTATTGATCGAATCTCATTCACAAAGCATGAACGCAAAGTTTCACAAATTTGCTTACAAAAGGGCAGCACTTCGTTGCAAAAGGCTAAAAGATAATTTACAATGAAAATCCCTCACATTATATAGAAAGAGGGATGAGCAAAATAAGGAAAGAGATTGAGAAAATCAGGGAGAGTTAGGTGAGCGATTTTAGGAGATCTCACCTAACTTTGACCAAAGTCAAAGTGTAATTTGTTTTGAAAATATTACATCTTTGGACTTGGTGTAATTACAATTTACAAAATGACATTCAAAATGTCGAGAAATATTTACAAGATGCATAATGGGATGCACCGAAATGTCTAACATGGAGAATAGGGGGCCACTTCACGTTTCTTTGCATTGGGCGCGAAGTCTTCAAATTTCCTCCTAGTCTCCTCAAGACTAACTTCTATCCGGACTAACGGCGGTAATTCATACAATGGTGTGAATTCTCGCGGATCGGATCTCATGGCGTATGAGTGGAACCTTTTGCACCCTCGCTAAGATGCGTCTTCAGGTTGTCCAATGTGAGCCTTGTATCACAAATGATGTTCAGCGAAGCTTCTGAGAAGTCTGAACTGTCAATCAAATTCGTGATGGCTTCCTTGAAGATCAGGGATATTTCTGTGGCCGGTAGGAAGATACAATTGTCCTCAAGAAGTTGACCAGGAAACTCTCTGATACTTTTGTCAAGAATGGTGCGATGCCCGTCGACATCTTCCTATACTTGGTGAAGATTTTCTATGAGAGATTGAACCACTTGAATCCTGTGTTTTAGTGATTCTTTTACCTCTACAAACTTTTCTTTGTCGGGAATTACCCCTACCTCCACCAATTTGCTGAGCTTTACCTGTTTCATTTCCGACCATGACAACAAGCATTTTTCCATGTCTCCTCAAGGCCTCGAAAGTACGCTTTTCTTTATCAAGCCTGCGGGTGAGCTTGGCCAACATGGTGGTTTTCTCATCCGCAAACCTAAAAATTATCCGAGATCCGGTGGTTCGATGATCTTTCAACCTAAGTCATACAAACACCTCGCCTTTGAGTGCTTAATTTCTTCTTTGACACTGGTCTTCAATATTTACCACTACCGTTGTGCATTACTTGAGAACCGGGTAAGTCTCTTTTACAATGCTGGCATAATGCTCACCGCTTGTACATACACAGATTGCCTCCAACTTTGTCCAAAATTCTCCTCGCTAAGATATTATCCAAAGTGACGGCGATCGGCTTTGCAGAATTTCGTTGGTAACCTTGCTACCGGACCTTTGTTACTGTAGTCCCCATATTGATATCACCTTCTTGATTCGCAGTATTAATTTCAGCATACTTGTGGCCGACTTATCAATATTCAAATTTCTCGAGTATACTCTTTGCCTTCTTTCTTCCTCTTTTGCCTTTGAAGAACTATCTCTTTCAAGGTCGAGCTCCTCCTGAGAAATCATCGTTTTGCTTTCTCGGACACTTGAGATATTAGCCAAGGAGGAAGAAAAGAAGTGAACTTCGATTTATCAGCTTCAATTCACGCCATTGCCACCTCCTAAGTTATTATCACATCCGAACTCACCCATTGGTATTGTGGACAATTGGAGAAGTGTTTGTCATCATTGTTCTGTGAAGTTGACACATTGAGTCGACACGCGATTGATCATTCATGAAACGCATTGAATCTGCTTTCAGAAGTGATATCATACGCTACGTAAGACAAGCTAGGAATGGACGATGGTGGGTTTGACAAGATATCAATCGCATGAATGCTTGTCACCGGGATGGAGTATCAAGCTGGGTTGATGCTGCAGGGATAGGGGATACCTCGGCTGCAGGAATGCTTGTGGTAGGGATAGGTGACGAGGGAACAGGAGGTGGAGGAGTTCTTGAATCTGGAGGGGTATGAGGAACGTTTGAAGTCACGGGCGATGATGTTCTGTGGATTTCCTCAACTACATTCTCGGGAGGAGAAGTAGTTATTTCTTCATCATGCTCGGGTTCCTGTTGATCACCCTCTTGTCTCTCCTCGCCGACTGCTCACCTTCGGTCACCTTCGCATCCTTTCTTCTCGTAATCTCATCACTCTTGCCCGCTGTAAACCTCTTCAAGACGGAGTTCCGCTTCGGGCTTTCTCGAATTTCATCTTCGCCGGATTGGTCGCTTAGGCATTTCTTCATCGGAATCTACCTCCTCTAGAATGGGCTTTTTACCCTTAGAGCGAGATGGATGAGATTCCGTCATTTCTGTCTCTTGGACAGCCTGGGTATCTTTCTTACCAATAGTGAACTTGATCCTAGGGCCTCTCCGTGAAGAAGTGGGAACGGCCGCTGATTTGTTTTTGTCGCGGAGTTCTTGCTGTTGGCGTGCTTCTGCCTCAGACTCTTCTCCTTCTGAGTCTGTCCTGAAACTTTTCATTGCATGACCATGTTTATGTAACCATTCTTCCGTGTTGGCTAGGATTGGTCTCAGCCTTTCTCTCATGCTAGTAACCTCTTTCCTAGACCACTGTATTGCAGGCAACGGCCTTTTAGCAATGCCTTGCTCATCATGTATTACGCTCATGATATCAACAATTGGATCCTCAAAATCCTTGGTAGGTCAGCATACCAAAGACTTCATTTGTTGGACTCAATAATCATAATAGTCCATTTTGGCGTAATGGCTTCTTCATCTCTCAAGAATCCGGCCCGCGATGTCTTCAAATGGTACTTGTGTTAAGTGGACCTTTTGCGAACTTCTTTCTCGACATTCCCTAGAGGTCAAAATCAAACCTATAATTGTGAGGGTTTTGATGGTCATGATCCGCATCTCAAAGATAGATGACTTAGCCTTGTGCGCTTTGATAGTATATCTGCCAATGGTCGCTGGAAACTTGGAATCTACGCTTTCGTGGTTGCTTCTTCGTTCTTTCTGCACTGACATCAGCTATCTGCATGTTTCCATGAGAACCCACTTATCCGAAGGATAACGTGGTAGCATGTAGGGACAACCGGTGTAACAACCTACTCTCAAGTAAGTAAATGTTGGGAATTGGAGAAAAATACATCCAACTTTACTTACCACCTTATAAGCCTCATCAGACACTCTTCTTCTTTCCAAAGCTGGATCAAAGTTGAAGAGTAAAGGCACAAAGAAAGCATCAGTGACCCGTCTGAAATGATGAAAGCTCTCCTTCAGCTCCAACTGATAGAAATATCTGTACACAGGCACCATCATTCGATTCCCTTTTGTAGATAGACCTGGGAATTGTCTCATCACAGCTGCTGCGTACACCAGGTAAGAAGTCATGTAGAATCCAATGTAGAAGGAGAGTATTAATCAACCGCTTCGCATCTCTATCACCGACGAGCTTACTCCCAAATAATATGCACCTTCTGCCTTCTTGTGGCGATCCCGATGTACTCATACATCCAAATGCGGAAAAGTGGATGATTCCGGCAAACCTTTCACTCTGCTCAGAAACGTGATCATATCTTTGACGCCATCTTTGAAGTCACTTCTCAGGAGTCCTTTCGGCCATCTGGAAACAGACGATCTAGGCTTTTTGAGCCATTGAGTATTTATCAACTGTTTGGCTTTATTGGGATCAGCATCGAAAATCTCCTGTGCTTTTGATATAGAAATGTCAATATATTTGTCCATGTGAGGAACCTTGAAGATTATCCCTTTAAGTATATATTTTTCTTCCCTTTTAAGTATATCCCCTAGCCAGTTGATGGGTTTGAAAGATTATCCAAGGGTTCTGAGTATGGAATGGGTTTTGTCTTTCAAATGTTCAGGAACATTTATTCGGGTTGGGGCTAATGTTGTGGACGTTAGACACACCTACTGTAAATGGGGACCCCCTAATTTTGCATATTTCTTTGGCTTTTCGCTTGTTGCGTTGTTGTTCTCTTTCATCTGCTCATCTTTTCTCGATTGAGCCCGGTTTCCTTTGAGTTTAAGCTTCGAAATTTTGGCTAAGTCCTAAAAATTAGGGTTTTGAATCTTCCAACAAACCCAAAGTCAAATGAGATGAATAAATTGGTAAATTGAGCTTAATGATCATGAAACAGATAAGCTTCCAAACAGTCTCCACGTAAATTTATCAATTCTCGGGTAACTTACTATTTTTAGTAAGTGTGCAATTATTGTGCAATCTTTCAAGATTTTGAGGATTTCGATAATCACATCATTCGTGAGCATTAACAAAGTATTCACAAGTCAAATTTGAACCGGAACGACAACTTGTTGGCTTTAGCAAATTTTACCTTCGAGGGCTATTATTAGGGTTCGTGATGCAAACTTTTTTCTACGCATGTCGCATTTTCTTTCCTTGGTTTTCCAAGAGCTTCATGTTGTAACATGCAAATGGAACTCCACTTACCTCTTAAACTTCTACTATTTCTTTTAGCAAGTGCATGTTGAGGATTTTTCTGGGTTTTTCTGGGTTTTTCAAGATTTTTTTTGGGCAGTATGACATGCAAGATCATCCGGCAGCCGGTCAGTCACTTTTCCGGCCGCTTTCTATTTTTAGCAGGTGTCACTTGGGCAGCAGCTCGGCACTTCAGAACTGCAAGCTGACCGCCATGCAACTAAAACGAGGTCAAACGGAGCTCATCTGAGCAACATGCACAAAATTAGGGTTTCGAGCTTCAGCACTAAAAATGAGGAGTCAAAGGTCAAAACGTTCAAAACTGAGGTATCCATCATGATTGACATCCTTCCGAGAAGCTGCTGACAAAATTTGAAGGCAATCGGAGAACCTGCTATTTTTAGTAAGGCGTTTTGGACAAGGGCTATAAATAGAAAGTTGATCTCGGCATCGGCACAGATAGGCTAGTTCACCAACGAAGAACACACTGTCCAAATTTCAAGTCAAACGGAGATAGTGAAGTCTCAGAAACAGGCACTTACTATAAATAGTAAGTCACTTCACAAGCAGCTATAAATAGCAGGTCAAAGTCAAGTCTCAGTATAAACAGGTTAAACATGTGATGAAGACCCTATGGCGCGAATTTCAAATCAAACGGAACTATAGAGGATGAAAAATCAGACGCTTACTATTTTTAGCAGGTTGGCACAAAGGAATTAGGGTTTCCTAAATTCAAGGATAGAGCAGGACAGTCAACCAGAAGCAGCATCCAGCCACGATCTCCACATTTCTGGCATTCAACAGATGAAATTTGAAGACATTATAAGCAATTGCTATTTTTAGTAAGTTCCTAAAATAGCAAGTACAGACGGATGTCAGGCATCAGTAGCACAAACACATCCCGAGGTTCAGAACAAGGCAATATCAGGTTTTCTGGAGTCAGAAGTCAGTTCAAAGCACAAAATTTGAAGAACTTTCTAAAAATAGCAAATTAGGGCAAGCACGATCAAGTCACTCTAAATTCGACAAATGGCATAAAATTCACTGAAGTTGATAAATTTTCAAATCCGGCACCAAAAACTTGCTATAAGAAGCTTGAGGGAGGTTGACAGGGATGAAAATTCACTAGGGCACAAAAACTTGAAGCTTGACCCTCCAAATGCGCCCTTGAGGAAGGAGGTGATAGGAAACTTTTCTAAGTGCTTGAAACTTGAAGCACAAGGGGTGAAATGCGCCCAGCTCTGGAGGAAATTTTCTAAGTACAAAAACTTGACGTAGAGGGTCTCATTTGCGCCCTTGAGCTTGGGGCCTTGAAATTTGCCTAAGTCTCATAAATTGGAAGCTCAAGCCCCCATATGCGCCTTGAAGAAGAGGAAGCACCAAAAATTTTCTAAGGCGCCCAAAGTGGAAGTAGACATGCTAAAATGCGCCTTAGGAAGAAGGGTAATTGAAAATTCTCCAAGTATTGACAAAAATTGGAAGCCCAGCATGCCAAATGCGCCCTTGGAGGGAAAGTGGCATTGAAAATTTTTCTAAGTATACAAAACTTGATGTAGGACCCTCCAAATGCGCCCCTGGGTGTTCAAGGTAAGAAAAAAGTTTAAGGGTCAAAATTGGAAGCTCCACCCTCCATTTGCGCCTTGAAGGGAAGATGAGGTTAAAATTTCTTTTTAAGTGTTGACAAAAATGGAAGTACTACTTATCAAATGCGCCCCAGGCATCAAAGAGGCATAAAATTTTTCTAAGTGCAAAAATTGGAAGCCCACCCACCAAAATGCGCCCTTGAATTTAAGTGTGGAGAATAAAAATATTCTAAGTATTGAAAAGTGAAAGCTTATAGGGTGAAATGCGCCTTTGAGCTTGAAGAGTTTCTAGATATTTTAAATTTGGAGTCCCTACCTCTAAATGCGCCCAATGTTGAAAATGGAAGCTCAGTGTGGTAAATGCGCCCAAAGATGTTGAAAAAGGAATATGCGCCCAAAGCATAAACTGGAGGTTGGCATAATGATTTGCGCCTAAGCCATGAAATGGAAGCACAACATATAAAATGCGCCCCTCTTCAGAGGTGCTGAAAGTTAATTTTTTTCTAATGACAAGGAATTGGAAGGCAATGTATGATTTGCGCCCAAGGCATTGACTTGAACCTTCCCTGGTGATTTGCGCCCTTGAAGTCAAAAGCTCAAAGATTGAATAAAACATGAATTTGGTTGCTCTATGAGTGATATGCGCCCATAGAACCACACATACGATATGCGCCCAGGGGGTTTAGAGAGGATGAGTTTTAAAATTCGAATTTGGCTGAGTGTTAAAACTGAAGGCTCATATGCGCCTTGCTCTGTATGGAGAATAAAAGCTAACTATGTCACATGCGCCCAAGGGGCTGAAAATGCACCGTGAATTGGAAATGAAGGCCTCCATATGCGCCCAGCTTTGAGACTCCACAATGTTCTAAGATTTGAAGGAGCACCTCCAGAATGCGCCTAGGCAGAAGAACACATCAAAGAGTTGCTGAACTGGAAGTAGAACATATGATATGCGCCCAAGTGTTGAAATTAAAGGCACACCCTCTTGAATGCGCCCAGGAAAGGGCATTTAAATAAAGACACAGGTAGAAGAGAGGGGCTCAAATTTTTCAGATCTGGAGTGGACCACCTCAGCCATGCCTTGAAGAAGAGAACACATCAGCATTTTTCTGAGTCATAAAACTGAAAGCTTCCCATGTTGACTGCGCCTTTGACTTGTGGAGGGAAAAGAAATATTCCAAGTCATTTAAAATGAAGGTCCAAGCCCTCAAATGCGCCTAGAAGAGGAGGAATGCTTGATATTCAAAGGCGTGAGCAAAGTGAAAGCCTATAAGGTGAAATGCGCCTCTGACTAGAAAAGTTGAAAGGTATTCTAAATTTGAAGAGGACTCCTCTATATGCGCCCCATCAAAAGTAGAGATTCTAAGCGTTTCAAATTTAAAACCTCAGCACTTTAAATGCGCCCATCCTCTTCTAAGTACTAAAGGCGCCAAGTAGAGAGTGAATGTTGAGTTGAAAAATGTGAATGAAGGAGAGTTAAATATGTTGGGCGTGGAAATTTAAAATATATCCCTCATGAAGTATCAAATGCGCCCGAGACATTAGGTGGTGAATAAAATATTCTCCATGATATGTGCTTTCAGGAAATTTCCTAAGTGAAGTTAATGAAATTTTCTCACCACGGCAAAACTGAATGAAGTCGAATAAAATTCCTAAGGAAAAATTTTCAAAATGATTTAAAATTTTTATCGAAGACACAAAATATTTTCTTCCTCTAGAAAATGCGCCTAGACTCAGAGGTGATAAAAATTTCTTGTGATGAGTAAAATTTGTCGAGGATGAAGATACTGGCATTGCAAGATGGATTTAAAAATATTTTCAGGATAGAGCAACAGGATTTTCACAGATGTAAAAAGCGGATTTAAATTTCACAGGGAAATAATTTTCTAAGGTTCAAAATTCAGAAAATTAAATGAACCCGTTCGTTGGGTACCCATGGGTCTAGCGCATTCTGAAGGAAATTTTCTTCTGGGTATTGATGATTGTCGATCAGGAATGGATTTTGAAGTCTTCTGCGCTTTGTCGAGGTCTTCAGGGTGAATATTTTTAATGGGCGCCAGGTTGATGAATTTCCTAGGAGAAATTTGAAAATTTTCTAAGGCAAATGTGAAGAAAATGGGTTTTCAAGATGAAATTCTCCAGACGATGAATTTGAAGGGAACTGCCTAGGTGAATTTGCTTAAATCCTTCATGAAGATAGTTTTCTTGAAGTTGTCGGAGCTCCAGCAGGCGAAATGAAGGATTTGAACGTGAAGCTGGCTAGTGAAAACGATGAACGCTTGGAAGTTAGAGTGTGAAAATCTTGGTAAGTAAGGCGAATTTATATTATGAAGTGTTCTAATGCTCTTCTTGTTTTGCAGGAGGAACGTCGGGACCAGGCGGTGATGATTTGAAGCAAGTGGTTCAAGATGATAAATCGCGAAGGAAGAAAAGCTGCAAGAAAATGGCTAAGTGTTGAAGCGTTTTCAAAATTCAAAATGGAGCATAGAATGGAAGTTCGAGCAAGGGTCAAGGAGAAAATCAAGAGCGGTCGGACTCCAGATTCTACCAAATTCTATTATTCGAGGTGGCAATCTTAAAGTCTCTTTTACCCTCCTCCAAGCGATCATCAGAATTGGCCGAGTACAAAGATCAAGAACAGTGTGAACGCGTCCGCAGAAGGGAATCTTCTAGAAGGGTGGTGGCCATTAATGACGCATTTATTACCCCACTCTCCTTTGTGGCGGTTTTTAGGGAAAATCATGTTTAGGGCTGAGGTGGCACGATCTGGGCCATCCAGCGGATTGTAATCTGAGCCGTCCGTTGGACTTGGCCAGCTATATAAAGGGGGAGTCCCCCTCATTTGTACCTTCAGTAGAGCTTAGCATGAGACAGTAGAATTAGAGTAGAAGTTAGAATAGAGAAACAACTTAGAAGTAGATTGATAGTGTAGTTGGAGGAGAAGGAAAGTTTTCCTTTGAAAACTTTTGTAAGAAATTGTCGTGTAAAACTTTCATAATAAAAGATCTTTCATTGATGGTGAAATTCATCTTTGTTGTGGATAGCTAGCGAGGTTTCTTCATCCCTTCTAATTCAAGTAGCATAAAGTAGAATAAGTTTCATTTCATGCATGTAGTAGATGTTAGCTGTGAAATGTGGTGTTTGATCTAAGCAACTTCGTCTATCCATACCACTAGTGTATTTGCTGACGGTGAATGCACCTTGTGTGGTCAACTGGAAGCATTTGGGCCTAACTTCAATCACAGTTTGAATGATGGTATGCGTCGTTGTGATGGTATCTTCATGTCAAGTGGTGGTTTGAACATCTTTAGTCATCTCCCTTGAAGATTGCACCGACTCCGTGGAGGCTGTCCGATGCGAGGCAAAGCGAAGTTCGGTTAGAAGTTTGCTGAAGTTGAGCCCATATCTCACGCCTTAGAGTAGATTAGAGTCTTCTTAAACCTGCATCATTTCAATTCAGTACTTTTGGTTAGAATAGGAAACCTGCACTTCATAGATACATCTTTCGAGCATTTGAATTCCTTTCTCCGCTGTCGAACAATTTCGTAAGTCCCCTTGAAATACCA